>JBAWJQ010001307.1:0-65115 GCA_037783105.1 Bactrocera zonata | reverse complement strand
TTTTTTTTTGATATTCATTATATTAAATATGTAGTTTTATGATTAATTTATCAACGATGAAATATAAGCAAAAGAAAACATGCATACGAATAGAAAATCCATTAGAAAATTTGTTTTCTGAATTGTTCTTAAAGTTTAAGAGAAAGTCGGATATTCCCAACGTTTTAAAACTTTCCCTAGGTGTTTTGGTATGGAATAGTCATGCTTAAATGTTTATGACGAAGGAATGTGAACCTATTTCTTGTGCAGCTAATCCTTGAGCATATCCTTTGAGGTAATTGCACGTTAGCGTATTTTAAGTTCCAGTGAATCGCATAGAAACTATTAAGGATTCAAATCTGGTGATTCTCGTGGTAATGGAAGTCGTTTGGGAAAGTTGTAGATTAACTAAAGCTTAACTATGTCTGCTGTAGACTTGGAGTTGTTAACCGATAGAAAAGTGTAGCCACTTGGAAGACCTATTTCTTCTGCCCTTTGTTTCAAAACTATTTAAGATGTTAAGGTATGCATATTTGTCCACAGTGGGATCTATAAATTCTATTCGGCCCACACAATCCATATCATTGCTTCTTCACCATCGTTTTTCACAATATGCATTAAGATATCAGTATCGAGTGCCGTGAACATGGTGAGCATGACCCATGATTCTAAAGACGCAAATCTCTTTCTCTCATCGAACTAAATTATTTTCTACAAAACTCTCGCGCTTGTTTAACTGATATTTCTCAAAAGCAAAAAGAAGAAACGAATGCCGCGTTGTTGTTAACTCGATTATAACAGTGAAAGCGGTGTCTACGACAGTTAAGAAGCCAGTGAGGAAGTTCGCTTCATAATTTGGAACACCCTGGACGAGCCAAAATAAAAAAACGCCGCTATGTTTGTAATTTTTGTTCCCTGAGCAAGGTATATTAAGTTTGTCATGAAATTTGTAACACCCAAGGAAGTGTCGGAGACCCTATAAAGTAAATATACAAATGATCAGTATGTTGAGCTGAGTCGATTTAGCCATTTCCGTCTGTCCGTCTGTATATATACAAACTAGTCCCTCAGTTTTTAAGATATCGTTTTAAAATTTTGCAGACGTCATTTTCTCTTCAAGAAGCTGCTCATTTGTCGGAAGTGCGATATCGAACCACTATAACATATAGCTGCCATACAAATTGAACGATCGGAATAAAGTTCTTGTATAGAAAACTTTCACATTTGACAAGATATACTTACTCACGAAATTTGGTATAGATTAATTTCTGAGGCAGCAATGTAATCTCCGAAGAAATTGGTCAGATCGGTTAACTATAGCATATAGCTGCCATACAAACTGAACGATCGGAATCCAATGCTTGCATGGGAAACTTCCTCATTTGACGATATATCTTCACGAAATTTGGTATGAGCTATTCTTCATAGAAATAATGTAATATCGGAAGAAATTTTTCAGATCGGCCCACTATAGCATACAGCTTCCATACAAACCGAACGATCGGAATCAAGGGCTTGTATGGAAAACTTTCGGTTTGACGTGGTATCTTCCTGAAATTTGACATGGATTACCGCTTAAGGTAACAATAAAATCTCCGAAAAAATTGTTCAGATCGGATTACTATAGCATATAGCTTCCATACAAACTGAACATATATGTAATTACTAAAAGAAGACGTGTGAAAGGTATATTAGCCGAAGTTAACGCTCTTTTCTTGCTCTATTACTATTCGTATGGAAAACAGTTTTCTTCCAACAATTCGGCCGATTTCATAGTATGCCCCTTTCAGATGGGCTTATTTCTTTTATTTTAGGCGTGATTTTATATTCTAAATTTAATAAATTAAGCATCTTTAATTTTTGGTACTTTTACGAAAACAAGTAAAACTATAAATATTCGACGAGGGGAATTCCCATTTTACTATTTGCAGACATTTTCTGGGCTGTTAAATGATTATTTTTTGTCAATTTATCTATAAAATTATGTTGTCAGATTTGAATGGTTTTAAATGCTGTACGATTATGCAATAAGCTAATAATAAAGAAGTTAGTGTGATTATGCTCTAAAATTTAAAATAAAAATATTATTCTTTAACAAAAGAAAACTGGATATAAGCGTGTACGCATACTTTTTCTGGCGAGGGTACATACATATACATACATACTTATACGTATATATTCGCTCCTTCGTATTGATATTTGAATTGTATTCTTTATTTATGTTAAATAAATACGCGATTTTGGTATGACCACGCGAGAATATTTGCATAGAAATTTCTTTAGTTCTGGAGAAGGTCCTAACGGCGGCCTTTTTACCAAAAATCACCCTCGTTTTCGTAATTTATGTATATATTTATAACTCAAGAACGGCTGAACCGATTTGTCTGAAAATTTGTGAGATTTATGTTAAAAGTCACAAATTCATAATAATTCGAAACATAAGAATTGGTTCAATATTCACAATAAATTTATACTTATCCTTTGTTGTGAACAAGATAAAATTGAATTGAATAATTTGAGATGATTGCTTAATAGCTTACAAATATTCCTGAATCATTGCACAGGACAATGCAATATTTAAACGGCAACGATAAAGTTTGTGTTTTTGACGTCTGTGAACGGGATTTAGCTATCGATTTTACAATAGCATTCGATGAATGTTGAACAAAATACTACCATATGATCCTCTTCTACTTAAACACTTTATCAAGAAACATTTCTATGAGACTGTGTGTACGTATTTGACGTATTATTTTTTCCAGTGGTAAGAAATTTGTGAAAATATTGTTACATCATACGCATTTATGTATGTATGTATTACTCCTTAAGTGATTTACGAAGTCAATATAAAATGTAAATTGCCAATTTAACTATTCCAATATGTTGTTATCATGATTAATGATATCCTTGACAATAAGGAGCGAGGAGAGCCGCGGGTTCAGGCTAGTTGTATAATAAATAAGAAACATATTTTGGAGCAAACTATTGTAATGCAGATTTTTTTTGTTAAATATTTATTTATGCAAATGTTGAAAAAAAGTACTTTAATGATTGTTTATTTTGTAATGTATTTGTTTATGTTTTTTTTTTTTGTTATACTGGTTACTAAATACATTTGTTCATTAAGAAAATAGTATTAGGGTTTTTTTTTTTTTTTAATTGGCATCAGCATCGGCCGATTCTTTGTCAACTGACTGCTTAATCAGTATCGCCATCGGCAGTATTGGGCATCGGTTAGACACTAGTCAATATGAGGGGTTTTAATGGAAGTCAGTGAACATCGTTTTCTGGTAATAGCATGTCGCTATGGGAGCTATACTTATAAATTCACACTTCCGCAGGGCTTTTTATGTAATTATCGATCAATATGTAAGATATCTTAGCAAAGTTCAATGAACGTATAATATTGGATATATTATAGTTTAATATCAAAAATGGGTGAAACCCCCATTTACCGGTAATGATGTAAATTGGCAATTTACATTTTATATTGACTTTGTAAATCACTTAAGGAGTAATACATATGTACATACATAAATACGTATGATGTAACAATATTTTCACAAATTTCTTACCACTTGAAAAAATAATACGTCAAATACGTACACACAGTCTTATAAAAATGTTTCTTGATAAAGTCTGCCGGTCAGTGTGCTAGTTATATTCATAAAATTGCATGGAAACCTGTTTCCTAGTATATTTGAATAATGTCAAAAATAAATGTAATCCATCCGGACCAAATTCACCCCGACCCGATATATTGATTTCTCACCCACAGCACACACTTTCTTAATCATGGTTGTACACCGAATTTGAATAACATCATTTGCCTAATTTATTAAATTTAGCAATTTCGGTTGAGCTTATATCGCAAATATAACATTTCAGTTATTAATGTTGGTTTTGTGTAATAATATACCAAAAATTATTGCATTACTTTCAGGCTTTCGTTATATAATGGTTTCCGAAGTTATTTCTCCGATCCTTGTACAAATCCGAACTTAGGGCTTCCCTACTTATGAACTTAATCTAGTGATTTTGGTTTTTGCACAAAGATCATTTTGTGGCACAAAATATTTTTTTCGCAAAACTAAAAAATTTAAACATGCGATTGTTTTCAAGCGTACAAAAATGCAACTTCGCCTGTTAATACGGTGGTAAACATTGTACGTAGGTTGCCTTTTATATTTCGGAATTTGACAACCCTAGTGTTGCAGTCTGGCAACTGACAACTTTATCGTAAAGTTTGACATTTTTGATGTTACATATACTCAGAACGTTTTGACATACGACAGTTATTTACATTAACTTAAAATATTCATCTCGGCCAAAAAATGTAATTACATCGTAAACATTTTCGCGTGATTATTTTTAACAACAATCGACGTTGACTAACTCTTCAAGAGCGCATAAATTATATTGATTAAATTTTTAGCCATTGAGAACCAGTGTTTATTGATGGTGGCCAGAAAGTTAAACATGGATTTATATGTCTGAGCCCTAAAGTAAAGAGCGGTCGAATCTATAGGTGTTTCAAGATGAGCAGTCAACAAAAGCGCTCGAAGCGCTTCCAAGAAAATGGTTGTCTGTTTATTGGATATCTGGACATATCGTAACCATACCACTACAAAGAACAACGCAAAATAGTAAATGTCGAGAGGTACATAATAATTTCTTTGCCAGTTGGCTTTCAAGAAATTAGGAAAACCTACCGCCGAGGACGGATCACTCTTTACGATGATTATGCGTCGACTGAAACAATTGCGTTTTTGAGCATTCAAACCATCAATTTGACCTTATAGTCCTGACTTAGGACCGAAATTGTTCTTTTTATTCCAGTACGAAAAAAAATATATATTAAGAGCATGTTTTGGAGGAACCTCAATTAGATTGGCAAAAGTGCCTCGACAATTGGTTCAAACTCATGCAAAAGTATATTGAACTTAAAGGAGAATTTGTATTCGTTCTCTAATCCTGAAATACATATAAAAGGCAACCTACGTACAGTGTGGCGCATAAATAACCTTCCGATGTTTTTTGGAAAATTAAAAACTCTTTAAAAAAATTAAAAACTTTGATTCTGCTTATGGATTATTTTTATTTAGTCTTTTAAATTTTTTTACATCAAGTCGGGAATATGATATCATGTAAATGGCCGCCGCCAAAGTGGATTGTCGTTTGAGCCCTTATTATTGCATTTTCCATCAAAAGTCACCAGGACATGATAATATTACCCCAAAATGCTAATTGAGTTACCAAATATTGCTGTAAAAGTGCTCTCTTTGCTCTTCAATGCAATTCTTAATTTCGGATACTATTCTTATTAATGGAAAAAGTCGCAGATTATCTTGATAGATAAACAAGGGAAAGACTTAACACAGCCGTCTTCATACAGGCTAATTAGTCTTCTAACCTGTCTTTCTAAAATATTTGAAAAAGTGTTACTATCAAAAATGTCTCCTTTCCTCCACGAAAATAATATAATACCAATGCACCGATTCGGGTTTCGTGAAAAACATAGCACGATAGAGCAAGTAAATAGAATTACTAACGAAATAAGAAAAGCATTTAAGCACAGAGATTACTGTTCAGCTATATTTCTAGACGTTGCTCAGGCGTTTGATAAGGTGTGGCATGAGGGCCTTTTATATAAGATTAAAAATATTCTACCTTTACAATTGTATAAAACATTGGAGTCTTATTTAAGAAATAGACAATTTATGGAAAAAGTGGGAGATTCCATATCTGATGAGCGACAGATAGGGACTGGGACCACAGGGCAGTGTTTTAGGCCCAACTTTATACATAATAATGAGTTGTTAAAAAAGTCTTGCGGTATTTTTATTGAATGATTTATTGAATTTATTGAAATGGTTTATAACGGTTTGATGACTCATGCCCAGCTCTTGACCGATGCTACGGCTGCTACTATGCCGTTCTCTTTCGACCAATTCAGCGATTTTATCGCAATTTTCGACGACAAGCCTTCCGGAGCGTGGCGCATCTTCGACCACCTCTGCACCAGAACGAAAACGTTGAAACCATCGTTGTGCGGTGGAAATAGAAACTGTATCGGGCCCATAAACTGTACAAATTTTATGGCGGCTTGAGATGTATTTTTGCCTTTATCGTAGTAGTACCGTAAAATATGCCGTATTTTCTCTTTATTTTGCTCCATGTTTGCGACTCTATAACTCACGAACGACTTAAAAGAAACGACAATCAATCAAACACATGTTAGCGCGTGAATTGAGCTTTCCAAAAAGGTATAGCATGACCCGATGCGACGAATAAAACTAGAACTACGCGCTTTCAGCACCAACTAGCGAAAATTCCGCAAGACTTTTTGACAACATAATGTATACAGCAGATCTTCCAACAGCTAATAACATATTGACTTCAACTTTTGTGGATGACACAGCTATAGTGAGCCGTAACAAATGCCACATAATAGCATCAAGAATATTAACCGAGCACTTAAGGTTTGTTGAAGAATGGCTAGCCAACTGGCGTATAAAGGTAAATGAACAAAAGTGTAAGCATGTTACATTTTCGCTTGGACCAAAAATGTGTCCGGCAGTAAAAATGAACAATATTTTAGTACCCCAAGCGAATGAAGTAACTTATCTTGGTATTCACCTAGATAGAATACTTACGTGGAGAAAACATATATCTAGTAAAATAACTTGCATGAAAATAAGAGCTGCAAAATTAAATTGGCTTTTAAATAAAAACTCCAAACTTAGCCTAGACAACAAAGTGCTTTCATATAATGCGGTCATAAAGCCGATTTGGATGTACGGCATTCAACTGTGGGGTACGACCTGTGCAACTAATATTGATATAATACAAAGGTTCCTATCAAAAATGATTAGAACAATCATGTGTTCACCGTGGTACATGAGTAATGAAAATATCCATAAAGACCTTGGTATTTCTATGAAGTAGAAGACTGCAGAATTAAATATATATGTAAACTCCGAGATCACCCAAACTCTTTGGCTAATGCTTTGGTACATTCCTGCGATCAAACACGCCTTAAAAAAAGAGATATGCCTGCGTACTAAACAGCAACGTATCACCAAAACAGTTCAATTACTTGCTTGAGCTTGTCTGGTTTGAAAATATATTTAAGATTTAATCACTTATTGTTAGGTTTTTAAACCAAAAGCAGAGTCAATGAATAAAACGATATTGAAAAAAAAAACCATCACTTTGGCCAGAACTTCCGACGATAGGTCCTCGCACTCACATTCTTGACGGATATTGTCTTAAAGAGTTGCAAGAGTCTGAGGTTTGTAAGCCCGCGACTTCAAAAAACTCTACAAAAAGAAGTCTGGAGCGGTCAAATCAAGCGGTCTTGCTGGCCAGTGCAAATCGCCAAAACGAGAGATTAGGCGCCCGGAAAGGCATCTTTCAGCATATCGGTTGTGGCACCCCGTGTAGCGTACCATTGTTTATTTACGGGTATTTCGCATGTGTTCACTACACAAATGTCAAAACAGAACTGACATTAGAGGTCAATTGCAAAATTTATAGCATCTTCTGATAGGAGGATACCAGTTATAACTATTTAAGTAATACTAATAATAACTAATAATGAACCATTGTATATGGATCTCCGTAAATTTTCTTCTTTTAAAGATTTGTTTTTCGTGGCTATTAGTGTTGTCGATATAGAGAAAATATAAGTCTAGCACATATGATAATAGAGCAAAGTATTCAGCAATTTTCTGAAAACGGTAATACTTCTGTACTGCATTCGGATGAGGACGTTCAGTTCTTTGTGAATCATATAAATAAACTCCATTTTCACTAAATGCCTACAATCCCTTTGAACAGTATGGGTTTGTTGTTGCTAAATTGAGATTCTCGAGATAAAAATCCATTTCTCTCTTAATTAGTTTATTAGATTTCCAAAGCACTAGCCTGACATAGCTAAACTTGGAAATATATTTATCAAACTAATTTTTACGGGAAAGTTTCAAAGATTAGCAGAACACTGATAATAAAACTAGAATTCAATTATAGAGTAACAGTGAATAAAATTGAAACTTTTCACAATGCTATAGAGTAATATCGATCTTTATTTAATTACATCATTAAATTTATTCAATATTTTGAGAATAGAATTATTGTAGTCTAAATTTTAAGGATATTCTTTTTAAAGACCAGTAGCAGCTACATAATGTTTAATAAAGGCAAAGTGAGACTAATGGTTCAAATACGTTATTTCTATAACATGTAACAGAACAGCGCACCAAATTTGATTTGGAGTATTAATTATCTATACAACAGGGTTAAAGCCATGTATAAGTGTTTTTGAGAAAATAAATTAAATTTCTTGATCGCGTGCTTCAGAATTATCTATCACAATATTGTATATACAAATGGTTTTTCAAATTGATAAACTTTACACTATCACGCAATCTAAGACTAGAAACTCTTAATGAAAATTAATATTATTTTTAATTTTATAATATATTCCTTCCGCCTTTTTGTATTTTGAATTTCGCGGCTATGTATAAAGCGCTGCAGAAGCTCGTATTTGGCAACACTATAGATCTTTGAAAGGTCTTGACAAAAGCTACAAAACGACGCTATGCATGATTAGTTTTGATATTGCGTTCAACAGTTATAGATGTGAAAACATGGAGTTCACCACCGCCGAAATTCGCGCTATTTTATAGTTTTCCTTCGTCAAAGGCATCGAGTTTGGCCGGCATGTGGCATCTCGTGACATCGCCCAGAAGATGGGAATTAGTCACCAAACCATTTTAAATCTACATCTGCAGAAGGCTGGATACACAAAAAAGCTTGATGTTTGGGTGCCGCATGATTTAACGCAAAAAAAACCTTCTGGACTGAATCAACGCCTGCGATATGCTGCTGAAACGGAACGATCTTGACCCATTTTTGAAGCGGATGGTGACTGTCTACGAAAAATGGATCACATACATACGACAATATCAAGCGAATCAAGCGAAGCGAGTGGTCGAAGGCCGGTGAATCGTCCCAAACAGTGGCCAAGCCGAGATTGACGGTCAGAAAGGATTTGCTGTGTGTTTGGAGGGATTGGATGGGAATCATCCACTATAAGCTGCTCCCATATGGCCAGCCGCCTAGCCAATCACAGGTTTTCAAGTTGAACAATGGCATACCCCAGGGTTCACCACTCTCGGCAACTCTCTTCATCATTGCGTTTAATAAAGTCAGCTCCATAATTAGTACTAACCCACAAATAAAACACTTTATCTACGTAGATGACGTCGTGATATTTACAAAAATTAAAGACTTAAGACAAGTTAAACATGTATTTATAAAAATTTTAAATGGTTGATATCATCCGGTCCGAATGGTCCGAAATTTCAGGTGTAAAAATTTCATTAAACAAAAGCTCCACATTTCGTAACTGTTAGGTTTAATATGACAAAACTCTTTCTTATAAAGAACATTGTAAATATATTCGATCAAACTTATTTCTAAGACTAAACATTATAAAAACTTATCATCAAAAATTGTTTGTGTCACCCAAAAACTCTTATTAATGTGACAAGAGCATTATTGTTATTAAAAATTGACTATGAACTTGCCTTTACGGACATTGTGCCGAAACTCATATCAAACTCTTAAATGCACCTTACCATGCAGCAGCGAGAAGGAGTATTCGTGCCTTCCCAACATCACCAATCAAAGCTATTTTAAAGGAATCCGGGTTACCAGGTATTCAGCAAAGGTCCACACATAACACACTGCTATGTACATAGCACTCTCCAATGTCCACGCAGATACAAAAAACCCACAACTATAATGCGTTGTCTAACCATTTCCAAGCAACTCGGGATAATTACGATCCCTACAGTGCACTATGGGCCAGCGGACCGCTTTTTTTTTTGGCAAAAAACCATTTTTTTTTGCATCGTTCAAAAAAGGAAATTAATACATATAATTAATACCACTATACTTATCTTAAAAAAAAAAAAACAGATGCCAATCCTATTCATTTACCGTACGGTCAAAGATGACATTTCAATCATATGGTTTTTCGTGATCGTGATCGTGTTTCTAATAGTGAAGGGTGAACATTTTTTTTTTTCTTTCTAAAAATGGAAAATAGTTATCAAGGTATTTTATATAAAATGGAATAGCTAGTATTTGTTTAATCATTGTTGTGAGCGAGTTTTAATTACGTGTAAGTATGTGGTTTTGTTGTGTAAATTTATCAATCGTGTTTGTGTTCTGTGGATGTGAACGTTACTTCATTTTGGTCCCTTTTGTATAAACAATATATCAGGTTAAAGGTGATAATGTGTACTTTTATGTGGTAATTAAAATTTTTGCGAATATGTGCGAATGATGGAAATAATGTATATTTTCAGAATCAATTAACTTCAAAAATAAAGATATTTTTAATGTATGGCTACAAAATAAGAAAAATAAAGATGCAGTTGAGAATTGGATTATCCGTGAAATAAATAAAAATGTAAATGAAGAAGAATTGGAAGCGTTTAAAAAGAAAATTGAGAATCTTTGTTCATTCATAAATCGAAAATGGATCAAATACCAAAGGTCATTAACTCGTTTTAAGCAATGTAATAATGAATTGCTAGAGGGTGAGACAAATTTCATAATTGGTCGCAAATGTAAAAGAGGAAGACCACAACTTAGTTATAGTGAGGCGAGAAAATTATTGTTTCTACAACGAAAAGTCCAATTGCGTTATCTGCAGACGAAGCTTTAGTGTTTTTATTAGAGAATAACTTGAGCAAGCAACAGTACGTAAACATGCGATTACTAAACAAAGCTCGTAATTGCGCCATATACACTGCGTACAATAAGTTAATTGAATGCAAGCTTCACTGGCGGCCAGAGGGGATAACGAATTGTGAAACTTACGTAGAAGTTCCTTTACAAAAACTGGTAGACCACACTGCCAAAAGAATTTTATTGCTACAAAAAGAAGTTATTGAACAACTCTCAGATATAAATGAAGCTACATTGATATTTAGCTACGGTTTCGATGGTTCAACAGGACAGAGTATGTTCAAACAGATGTTTAACGAAAACACGCCTGAGTGGTTTGATCAGTCCCTCTTTGTAACCTCAATTATACCTCTTAAATTAATATCATTTTCGAATCAGATCATTTGGCTTAACCGCAACCCTCAATCCATACGGTTTTGCAGAAATTGAGACGGCGTCAGTCCATTACATGCTTGGATACGATTTCTGGAATTTTTATTACATTTTTCGTATAGAATCGGTATAAAAAAGTGGCAAGTAAGGAATCCGCAAGACAAAAATACCATTAAGCAAAGAAAACAGGAAATTCAGAAAAATTTTTGGGAGAAAATGGGATTGCATATTGACAAACCTAAGTCAAATGGATGTGGCTCAACAAACGGCGGGAATACGGCTAGAAGAGTGTTCGCTAACTTAGAACTATTTGCATCAATTATTAATGTTGACATTGATCTATTGAGACATTTTCATATAATACTGGTGTCGATTTCGTGCGAATTTCGCATTAATTTTAAAAAGTTCAATGATTTCTGTATAGATACTGCCGACTTATATTTCAATAAGTACGATTGGTACCCAATGTCGGCAACAGTCCACAAGATTTTAGTTCATTCGGCACAAATAATGGAGGCGTCTTTAGTACCAGTTGACTGCCTAGGCGAAAATGCATCAGAAGCAAGAAATAAGTTTTACAAAAAAGATCGTATTGCTCATGCGAGGAAAAATTCACGAAGTAACAATATTGTCGATGTGTTTAATAAAGCTATGGATTCTTCTGACCCTTTGTTATCAAGTATCTGCTTAAATAGTCGTACTAAAAATAAATTAATCCGAAGAATCCCACATGAAGTTACTGAACTTTTAGAGTTGCCTGCTGTTCCAGACAATTTAGATGTGGCTTCTACGTCCCGTCATGAAGATGGTGATGAAAATTGTAGTTCGGACGACGATATAGAGATGCTCTCTGAATATTCTTTTGAGTTAGAAGTTGATATTGAACAGGATTTGGAATAATGTATGGTTATATTGTAATGCATTTAAAAAATTATCTCACATGCCTGTTATTAATGTTCTTCCTTAGACAAATTTGTAGCTGTCGGGAAATCCGGTTGTGTTTGCCCGAAATGCACTCACTAATAAACGTAAACATTTAAAAACATAAACTTTTTTACTTTATACTCTCCATTTTTGCATAAAATAAATTCGTTTTTATAAACTATTGAAACGTTTTCATATTACAGAATTTTTAATATTTTATATCTACGAGGGGTAGGAGTGGCAGTACTCCGACTACCCTCACTTTTACAAAAGTCTATTAAATATGTACATATGTATATGAAAAGCATTTGAACGAAGTTTTAGCGATCTAGGACTTTTCTCTGATTTTATGCCAAAAATAATGGTGCGCTGGCCCATAGTGCAGTGGTTGAACCTTCAATAATTCCGCCTTCCATGACATTATCTCCAAGTTGTATCAGCATTACACAACAATATCGCAAGCAATGTACCAGCAACACAGAATATGTTCAGCTATATAAAGAAACTTATAGAAATGATTGGGAGTTTATATTTACAGACGGATCTAAAAGTGATACCTCAACCACATTTGCTTTGACAAACAAGAACGGTGTCACCATAGCTGCCTTTGTTTTGCCTTCGTACTGCTCGGTATTTACAGCTGAAACAGCTGCAATATTGGAAGCGGTTCGTTTTGCCTCTAGGAATGGAAAGAAAACTATTATTTGCAGCGACAGTAAATCCGCCATAGATGCCATTTTTAACCAATCAAACGATTCCTACCTGATTACAAAAATAAAAAACCTTATTTTTCAACACAATAACATTATCAAAATTATGTGGCTACCTGGACACACAGGGATTCAAGGAAACGAAATGGCTGACAAACGAGTGAAAGAAGCAAATAAAGAACCTTTGCATACGTCAGCATACTTCACCACAAAGGATATTAAGAGATACGTTAAACAACATATCTTGGAATGTTGTCTAAACGATTGGAGACACTATAACTAGCTAAAAGCTAATCCATTAGGCCAAAATCCATATTATTCCAATACAATCACCTGTAAAAATATAAAAACATTCACACGCATAAGGATTGGACCATACAATTGCGACGCATGGACACATTTTGAATGGTAAAAGCAAACCCATATGCACTTTATGTGGTTCGGAAGATTTCACAATACTTCATATCCTCTATCACTGCGCACACATACAACGACAAAGAGTCTTGATTTTTGGTAACAACAAACCATATGACTTACTCGATCGGACAGATGACAATCTTTTTGTAAAATATATGCAAATATGCAAATTATTTATTTCATATATAAGTAACTGAAGTACAAACTATATATAATATATATATATAAGTGGAATAATTATTTATATTTATTTCTGTTCTAAAAAAATAAATAAAATTAATCTTTTCCTGATAATAATATTTCTGTGTATCAAAAATGGGTTGAATTGTGTCAATACTTCTCAATAGATAAAATTGGCCGAAAATTTTACCCAGCCCCCAACATAACTATATCAAGATTTCCGGACATCCGCCTGACTTTACTTGATATGAATGGTGTTTGTGTGTGAGGTACTTTTTGAAACCCAGGGAAAATTTTTTAGTATCTGGCATGCTAATTGTATATTTTACTAGCAAATATGTAAATAGATAAAATCGGGTCAATACTACCCCAACTCCCATATATTGCATATACTAATTTTTTTTCTAACAAACTTCTTCTTATATCGTATATGTATAATATATATACATATAAAATTCCGATCCCCTGGTTGACGTTTCACACCTTTAGGTATTTCCCTTGCTTTGATTTCTGCTAGTTTCAAGAGTATAAAACGTTTAGTTTCACCTGAATTTAAAAATAAAAAAATTTCCAACCAAAAGAGCCCCTTTTTACTGCAATTGACTGCACCGAATTATGTATGGGGTTTCGATTAAATTTCGAAATGTACTTTTTTTTTAGAAAAATACGTCACTGCCTGACATTGATTTCATCAAGATATCTTAATTTCTACTGAAGTTACAGCTTAATGGACAGTCGAAAAGACGTACAGACGTATATATTTATCTCAAATAGTTTTGGGGGTTAGAAACAACCGATAGATGAACAAAACTATAATGCTCTTGAACGTTCCATCATCAGCAAGGAATAGCAAATAGATGGTGGTTTCAATTTTAATAATATTTTTTGCATAAAAATACTCAATTTTTTTATTAATTGTTTAGACTGTCTGTCTATCCCGCCCCCTGCGAGTAGGGGGGCCACTTTGGGTTCGAGGGGAAGAGAATATACCCGAAGTAAGGCATGCCTGTCGTAAGAGGCGACTAAAATCCACATGCCTATATATGGCATTTACAGGTCTTAGTTTTAATGTCATCATGGTCTTAAGTCAGAAAAGTGCTATAATATTCAGCTTGAAGTCACATTTTAAGCTTCATATTATTTCACATAATATAATATAAGACATTTGTCCTTCAAACAACATAGTCACACCAAAGACTTAAACCTGGCACCACGGGGAGCAGTTAGTCCTTGGAGGTAACTCCAATCTGCTTATTGGATTTGACCCTTTGTGGAGATTCGTGGTGGCTGTGGTTTAAACCTAAATGAAGGCAGGGCAGGACCCAGAGTACGGCAGAGGTTTGGGTAGGCCTCGTACCCGACCAAGACGGCTAGGGTGTTTCCTTCCACCCGAACCAATTGGAACCAAGGTATGAGTGCTTTGGGGCGCTAATCAACGCATTGTATTGATCTAAGTACGTGCTTCTAGTAATAGAAAGCATCGTAAAGTTAGGCCCTCGCAGGCAGGTATTCACATAAAACACAACGGACTCTGTCTGTCTGTCCGTCTGTCCGTCCGTCCATCCGTGTAAGCTGTAATTTAAGTAAAAAACAAAGATATCTCAATGAAACTTTGTATGTGGGTTCCTTAGTACAAAAAAAAATTTCGCCCACAAATCGCTATTAACCAAAACCATATAAAGTACCATAACTAAGCTCTAAATTAAGATATAAAATTGTAATTCGGCACAGGGGACCGCAGTAGCAAGGGGGAAAAAATGTAAAAAAAATTTTTAAAAAGTGGGCGTAGCCACGCCCTCTAATATGTTTAATGTTCGTTATTGCTTGCACAGACAGACAGACGGAGGAACAGTCTGAAAGATAGCCACTCGGAATTCAATTCGCATCCTGATCATTTATATACATATGTATATATTTATACCATATTCAACCCTATATATAACTCTATAATTTTTAGGTGATACAAACCACCGTTAGGTGACCAATATGTTGCCAGAGTATAAAAACAGATATTTATCAAAACATTAGATATGGAATTATCTGAAACATAACAGCATCAAAGTTTGCTTAGATATCCAGAACAACCCAATAATTTTTTTTATTTGGAGAGCTATCTTCATTGCTCTTTAACTAGAAAAAAATGTTCTAAAAATATTGAGATATAAAAGGTTCATCTTGTTTACGGAGTAAAATTTTTGGTGCCGAAACGTTCAGAGTGTTGGAAAAGGCCTTCGGTAATAATTGTTTGTCGCGAGCAAGCATTCTTGATTGGTAGAACTTTTTCAAACAGGGTCGAGAACGCGTTGACGACAAAACACATTCAGGACGACCATCAACATAAGCTGATGATCAAAACGTCAATAAAATAAAGGAATCGATAATTACACTGTGATAGTCAAAAAAAAAGACAAGACCAAATTCGACGGTTTCCCCCTATTTCGGGTCCTACGAATCGAACTGCATCATTACTTTTTTGAGTTACAATCATGGTTTCATACAAAAATTTTTTTTGAAGTTTTTCATCAAAGTGGCCCATTGTAAGAGAAAGGCACATTTTTCTTCGGTCTCTAACTTTTTTAATGTTGACTTTTTTGGTAAACTTTCTTTGGCAAAGCTTCTCAGAATAAGTCCGTCTTTAAGTTCTTAGATGACTGTAAACCCCAAAATCAATGTTTTTTGTGTCCTTATAGCCAATATGTCGAAAAAACTGAAATTTAGTCCATTTTTTTTAATGTTTTTTCCCTCTCGTTTCGTCAATATTTTAATTTACCCTTTGATACTTATACATTAAGTGACATCTTGTAATATTAAGAAACTTAAGCAAAGACAACGTTCTAAGCAAACTAACCATTAGAAAAAAAATTGACAAAATTTGTATTTTTTAAAAAAGCTACACTAACTATGTTTGTGTGCCATTTTTTTTTTTTTGTTTTTTTTTTTTTGTATCTTATAAGTGTTATCAATAAGTATCATTAATTTGTACACAATATTTAAATTAAATTTAATAAGACTTATCTATCAATGTCCAACACAAATCAGCAAGCAACGAGTCAAGCTTTTAACCACTGCACTGATAAGAAATAACAACAAGTAACGTTTGAAAGAAACGTTAAATGCTTGCCTAAGAGTCAAAATTTAAGCATAGATTGCAGTAATTAATTTGACTTTGACTTCGCGGAAAGAACATTGTTTTAGTGAATTGTATATTAAGAAAATAAATTAAAATGAATAAGTGTCCAATTGGCCTATCGTTGTTCTGCTACGTATGTGGAAAATTTACAAGCCCTCGGAGTAGACGCAAAATATCTTCGGGAACTGCCGGCATCTACGAGGAATATTTCGATTTGCCCGTTATAAGAGACGTAGATTGGGTGCCAAATACCATTTGCACGCAATGCAACAACAACCTGCATAACTGGTCAAAAAGACTGTGCCTAAAAATGGGGGTCGGCATCCCAATGATTTGGATAGATCCACAATGGCATCATATTGGTAACTGCTACGCGTGCAAGAACAAATTTGCAAGACTCAACAAAAAAAATACAGTTTACAAAAGTGTTCAATCTGCAGAGCTACCAGTATCTCACTCAGAAAATGTTCTGATACCAAGATGTCCAAGTCCAACTGACAGAAATATTTCGCCAACATTTTCCACCGAGCCTACAGATCTACTCTCAATGTATAACCCAACCGAAGTTGAAAGCCCATGTCGTCACTTGGAGATTTTCCAAGCCCATTTGACAGCTGAAATTATTGCAAAGCCAAGCGATTTGCCTAGCACATCATCTTCGATCGGTAAATATATTGTCTAAAGATGTGAAGGTGTATGGAAACCGCAAAAGACAGGAGGAGCTTTTAGATTTCTTTGAGGTTAATGGCGACAATACTTATCAAAGGGTAAATTAAAATATTGACGAAACGAGAGGGAAAAAACATTAAAAAAAATGGACTAAATTTCAGTTTTTTCGACATATTGGCTATAAGGACACAAAAAACATTGATTTTGGGGTTTACAGTCATCTAAGAACTTAAAGACGGACTTATTCTGAGAAGCTTTGCCAAAGAAAGTTTACCAAAAAAGTCAACATTAAAAAAGTTAGAGACCGAAGAAAAATGTGCCTTTCTCTTACAATGGGCCACTTTGATGAAAAACTTCAAAAAAAATTTTTGTATGAAACCATGATTGTAACTCAAAAAAGTAATGATGCAGTTCGATTCGTAGGACCCGAAATAGGGGGAAACCGTCGAATTTGGTCTTGTCTTTTTTTTTTTTTGAAAAAAGCTATCACAGTGTTAGCAGTCAGAGATCTTACTGGCATCATTGGAACATCGAAAGGATCAGTAAAAATCGTTTTAAAAGATCATTGGAGCCTAAAAAAGTGAAAGCACGATTGGACATTCCTATGTTAAAGCGTGTGAATGAATGGAATGAGTGTGTTTTCTTTGTGAATATAATGGATAAAATCGGATGAAAACTTTCCCTAGTCACCATATAAAAAAAAAAAAATATCAGGTTTTTCAAACATCCGGTTGGCTTTTCTGCAGAAGAGTACATACAAGGGGCATTCCAAAGTAAACAAACTTAAAAAAAAAAACAGAACAAATGTTTTTTTTCAGAAAAATCAATTTATTTTACTCAGAGTAGTCTCCTGCTTCAATACAGCTTTTTGCACGGTCCAAAAGCATGTCGAACGAGTGTTTTAGTTCGTGTTATGGCCGCCAGTATGCCGGTACAAGCCTATTGAATGGCCTCTACGTTTTCCTTTCATGGGCAAATGGATTTTTCCGAAAAGGAAGATGTCGTACGGTGCCATATTAGGAGAATTGGTAGTGGTTAATGGTTAAAATGTGATTTTTGGTCAAATAATCGTCTTTCCAAACCGTGAACACACCTTTCTTAAGCCCAAATGTTCGGTCAAAATGCGATAAGTCGATGTTTTGGAGATGTTCAAATCCATTTCCATGAATTTCAATGATGATTTCGACTGACTTTTGATGAATTCACGCACAGTTTCGGTGGAATTTCCGGTGAGAACGGATTTTGATTGGCCCACATATTGATCGTCATTTATGTCCTCACAACCACTTTGAAAACGTTGAAACCATTCCTGCACTCTGCTACAGGATAGGCAATTATCGCCGTAAATTTGCTTTATGAATTGAAACAAAAACTGAGAGATTTGGAACAATTATGCGAACAATTAAAAAGTGAAAATCAAAAGCTTAAAGAACAAAATAATCGTCCACTTGTGCCTAATTATAGTCAATCTCAATACGAAACTGATGAAGAAGAATTAGCTATGGAAACAGACTGGAAAAATAAAAGGTTTAGCAAAAAGCGTAAGGCCAGACCAGAAGTGATCTTAAAAGAAAATAATTTTTCATCGAGCGGTGAAACCACACAGTTAAAAATGAAAAACCGAAATATGAACGGCGGCCTCAACCTATTATGATTTCGAATATCTCTAATTATAAAGAACCAAATAGCCTAATTAAAGGTAATACTAATTGTATTTAAACTATTAAATAACGACGTTCATAAGATTACATCAAGTGATGACTACAGATCAGTGACAAATATGTTGTCTGCGTCGGGAGCTTCATGGTATTCCTTTTAAAACAAACAAACGCGTGCAATAAAGGTTATGATTAAAAATCTCCACCATGTGCAGCATTAGTGATATTATCGCTGATTTAAAAGAACAAGGTTTAAATGTTATGAACGTCGTAAATAAACTCAAGTGGAAAACACGAGAACCTTTAAACATGTTTTTAGCTACTTTTAATTCTAATGAAGACATCAAGAAAATTTATGAAATCAAACACATTCTTCACACCGTTGTTCTCATCGAGCCTGTTAGGAATTCTAATTTTATTCTACAATGTAAAAACTGCCAGGCATTTGCACACCAAGAACTTCTGTGGCAAAATGTCAAAGTGCGTTAAATGCGGTGGTAAGCACAAAACCATCGAGTGCCAAAAAATAAACTCAGAAAAACCAAAATGCTGTAACCCACAGCCATCCGGCAAACTACAGAGGATTATTGTTGCCAAGGAGCTTCAAAGTATTCGTAACAAAGCCTTGAAGAAACAAAAAGTATCCACAAATTTGCCCAGTACATCAAATAATCTACCCATTGGTAATAAAAGTTCTGTCAACAAGCATAATCGTGTACAGACGAGTAAGCTCACTTTTTCTGAAGTATTGAAAAACAACTCAAACGTGGTGAACGAAAAACAAAACACAAAGATTACCGAAGACCTACTAACTCAAATCCTTGAGAAGTTAAATAAACAAGAAAAATTCAATAACGATCTGTGCAGCCGTTTGGATAACCTCGGAAAAAATAAAAATAAAACAAAATCTAAGGCATGAATGGTGCTCTCCGAGTTATGACATGGAATGCAAATGGACTATTAAAGCACCAAGAAGAGCTTCTACTTATTTTACAAAAAGGGAAAATAGATGTACTATATGTCTAATATCCGAAACTCATTTTACGAGACACAGCCATACAACTTTCCAAAATTACGATATCTATCATACAATCCACCCTAGTAATTGCTGTTATTGTTAAAAACAGCATTAAACATTATGAGGATAGAAAAATCAGTACGCACAATATTCATACCACAAGTATTACATTAAAAGCAATGAACCAACCCTTGTCAATTACTGCAACATATTGCCCGCCGAGATACAAAATCCTAGTTGAAGAATATAAGGAACTTCTCAATATGCACAAACACAAATTTATTATGGGCGGCGACTTTAACGCTAAGCATGTTTATTGGGGATCGCGCCTAACGACAGCTAAAAGGCGAGACTTATTCCAGACAGCTCAAGAAACCGGGTGTGAGTTTGTATCGACCGGAACACCAACTTATTGGCCAACGGACCCCAACAAAATATCAGATGTTATAGACTTCTATATATTTATTAAATATCTCGAAATTTCATAGAAATAGAAGGTGGGTTAGATCTAAGCTCTGATCACTCCCCATTATATTTAACAGTAAGTGTAACAGTAATTAAAAGCGATACTAGTCTGAAGTTATACAACAAAAATACGGACTGGACTTCGTTCAAACAAATACTTCAGACTAAAATAAAGTGTCCGAAAATCACAACAATTGAACAACTAGAGTTAGAAGTCAACACATTTACGAAAGAAATTCAACAAGCAGCTTGGGATAATACTCCGGAGATAAAGCGGAAAATTATAGGTTCAAAATACCCAAAAGAAATAAAAATCTTTCTAATTAAGAAAAGAAAGTTACGACGGAAATGTCAACAAACCCGCTCACCTCTCGACAAAACCAACCTTAATAAGGCAACAGCTGAACTAAAACGAGAAATTGTTCATATTAAGAATGAGTCAATTAATAAATATTTATCTCAACTATCCGCTGACAAAAAAGATGATTACTCACTCTGGTAAAGTACAAAGTATCTGAAACGTCCAATAAGTCACGTTGCACCACTAAAAGTTGCTTCCAATACATGGGCTAGAAGTGATTGTGATAAAGCTAATGCATTTGCAAAACCCCGAACTGAAACTTTTCGTCCAAACGAGGATAGTGAAATCGCGTTCCTCAGTAGTATTCATCATGCAACAATCCTAGCAATCACCATTTGTGAACTTAAAAGTGAAATTAAAAAGCTTAAAGTTAAGAAAGCAGCTGGCTTCGATTTAATTACAGCTGAAGTGTTAAAGCAGTTACCATACAAATGTTTACGGAAGCACACCTATCTTTACAATACAGCAGTCCGTCTGACACATTTTCCAAGCCTTTGAAAAGTTGCCGAAGTTGTTATGGTTCCTAAGCCAGGAAAGGATCCTCACGTAGTCTCGTTATATAGACCAATTTCACTACTTCCACAAATCTCAAAACTTTTTGAAAAATTAATTTATCTAAGATTAAAATCTATAATCGACGTAAAGCAGTTAATCCCATCGCATCAGTTCGGTTTTAGAAATAAGCATTCAAAAATAGAACAAATTCACAGAATAACATCAGTAATAGAAAAATCCCTGGAAGAGGGAAACGTATGCTCAGCTGTATTCCTTGACGTTGCACAAGCGTTTGACAAGGTATGGGACGAAGGTCTTGTGCAAAAACTAAAATAATGTCTTCCGGTTGAGTATTGTGCTCTTTTAGAATCGTATGTTACCATGAGATTTTTCCGTGTAAAACAAGGAAATGAATTCTCCAAACTTAAAGAAATTGAAGCAGGAGTTCCTCAGGGAAGTATATTAGGTCCACTTTTATATATTCTGTATACAAGAGACTTACCGTTAGCACCAAACAATATGACTGCCACTTTTACTGATGACACCGCAATACTATGCGTCGAAAAAACAGCAAAAAAAAGCTGCGCAAAACCTGCAACATCCGATCAACTCTGTAGTAAGTTGGACTAAAAAATGGAGAATAAAACTAAACGGTGGCAAATCGGTTCATGTAAATTTTACAAACAAAAGAATCACTTATCAACCTATAAGTATTCTAGATGTCTCCATACCATACGCAAAAACAGCTAAATATCTTGGCATCACTCTTGATGCTAGATTACGTTGGAAAGACCACATTAAAATAAAAAGGATTGAACTCAATCCGAAATTGTCGAAAATGAAATGGCTAATTGGACGAAAGTTAAACCTGTCCATACACAACAAATTACTTCTTTATAAACAAATAATCAAGCCGGTATGGTCATATGGTGCGCAACTGTGGGGATGTGCCAATGATGGCAGTATTAATATTATACAACGTTTTCAAAACGAGGCGCTAAGATGTATTGTAAATGCTCCCTAGTACTACAGAAAGGCTGATATTCATCGAGATCTAAGGATAAATACAGTCGCCGAAGAAATAAGGAGTCAGGCAGATGCCCACTACAAAAGGCTTAATGCACATGTGAACGAGGAGGCGAGAAATCTTCTTTTAGACACATGCCGCTCTAGTCGATTAAACCACATAGCTAAGTTGGAAGCTAAAATAAAAAGGAATTAATTATTTACCATCTATGTATGAATATTACTATTAATTTCTATGTAATTTGTTTTTAAGTTATGTATTTAAATTAAACTGCTCGTTAGTTTTGAAACTAGTTGTAGTGATATCAAACATTGTTAAAGTTTTAAAAATGTTTGTAATAAAACAAAAAAAAAATTGAGGCGTTTCAGTAAAAGTCTTTGTTCAAAGCTCATATTCGCACTGACAACACAAACACACTGACACTTAAAATGCAATAACTTCACTTCCAATCCAAGAAATGTCATGAAATTCTCACTGGACAATCGATAAAGATAGTAAATTCTAACACACCAGTCGACCTATAGATGGCGCCACCAGGGGGTGCTAGATTCCTGTTTACTTTGGAACGCACCTTGTATATTGTTGGTGACATATGAAGTACCTTAATGAAATTCAGAGATCGTCTTTTTCTGTTAATAATATGTGGTATTCCAAAAAATTTATTATGATTGACTGTGTAATCAAAAAAAAAGATAATACAAACCTTGGTAGCATGTACGAATTCAGCTCAATAATTTTGTTGTTTCTTTTACATGTAAGTTTTTTTACAGAGAAATGGCAATTCGTAAAAAGCTTAACATAGATATATATTCAACGAATTAGAGACCACTTATTAAAAAATTTTAACCACAAATACTTCTACATACTTTGATGTACCAAATTAAAGTTTTTTATCTCTTCTTTATTTGTTGCTTAGTTACAGGCATTTATAGTGTTCTGCTTGACGACAATTTGTAGGTATGACAATGGCTCTGCTTTGCCCATCTGCCATACCAACGTTCCTTGATTGCCAAGGAACTGTTATACGAAATTTCATCGCGATATTTATATATGTAAAAGTATTTATTCGAGTTATCACTTGACAGTTATCCGGAATGCAACTCATCTCGTAATCCTGATCGTTTATAATAGTACAAATATAATTTTGTATCCATCTCGATTAGTTTAAGGCGTTAGAAGCAAGTGTCAGGTGAACAAAACTATTATTATAAATGTGTATATTTTCGAGTTTAAACAAAAAACCATATTCCGGTAAACTTAAAACTATATTGATGATGTATATGTGTTTATAAAAACCTATTTCGAACGAGTAGAAATATATTAAATATGTATGTTACAGCTATGTAACCGAATACGTATATATATAAATTCGCGGTATTGCGTGCTATTAGGGAAAGCAGTTTGGGGTGTTTCGAGTGTGCATAAAAACCTCTTTAATCACACTGATCTTTATTTAATTATTAAATGTTGTAAGGTTGGTTATGCCAAAAACATGACCACCATTGCAGCGCCCTCAACTACCTATTTTAATAATAGCGTGACATGTCAAAATGTCTGGAGTAGCTTTGTTGACTTGAGCCACGACAAGTAACACTCTCACTCAAGGTGGTTTTTTCTGCCTTTTTATGAAATATTCAAAAATGAGAAATGTGCTACAAAAAGTTTAGAAGGAGGCATATTTACAACCGTGATAAAAAACTAAACTACAGTTTTTATTCATAGACAGAGTGTAGTATACGGATATTTGATTACGTAAGTAATTATCACTGTGTCTAATATAACGTTATATTAGTCTAAAAATCCAATATTTGCAAAGAGGTTTATCCGGTTTGTAAATGAGTTTTTCTATCTATTTTATTCAATAAAAAATTTAAGCTGATATTCAAAACTTGAACATAATAAATATAATATAATCTTTATAAGATGTCGTATTTCGTGACAGTTAGTGAAGTTTGTTCTTGAAGGTTTTGTAACAAAAATAATTTGTAAATACAACTCTCTCAAGAATACAAAAAACTTAAAATCTATGTATACGTATATACATATATTATTTTTTCCAAAGACTCCTAAAGGTCCAAACTAAATTAAAGTTCTTTAATACATGTATATTGTCCTAAAAAAGAGTGTTGAATTTAAATATCATTAGAAGCATTTTCATTATACATCAGAACATTATCTCGCGGTAAGAGCTGTACCCGCATTGCAGTATCAAAAATCGATGCAGAATGAAAAAAATCGATGATTTTCTAGCTGTGTTGCTACAGAATATATAAGTTTTCTATATATCCGTCTGTAGGTGAAAGCTGTAACATAACTTGAGTGAAAAGTGGTACACAGGTTTCTCGGCACCATGAAAAAATTTGGGGAATCGAACCATTGCCACGCCTAAAAAACACCATTAATCAAAAGTCCATAAAATAGCAAAACTAACTTGCATAATATGGTACCAAACTCTCACCCTTCGGAGTGTTTAAAAATTGCTAAATCCGATTATAACTCCGCCCAATCCCGAAATAACGGTTATGTTGAAAGCTACTAAAAATGCAATAACTCAATAAATAAATATGCCAGAGATAATAAATTGGTAGGAAAGGGCTTCATTTATAGGAGCTAGTGTCAGAATAGGGTAATGCGTGTGGCGCCCTGTAGGTGAAGCTCCATGGGCAACAGTGCTCATGACTGCTTTTTGACTAGAATATCGGTCAATCTGTGGGATACGTTATTTAAATGTTTATGTTTATTCGTGTTTAAAATGGGTAAAATGACGTCGAGACTAACCCTTCCCCGATATACATATAAAGATTTTCGAACATACTAATGACTAAAGTAGCTGTCAATTTGTGGGTTATCTTAATGAATTTCAGAGGGCGTGTCTTTCAAATATTAGTGTTTTCTTGTGTCTGAAATAGATAAAATAGTGCGAATTGTTCTTCACTAGAACACTAGGTTGTTAGGATTTTCGTATTCCGGTTTGATTTATACCTTATAGCTATATACATAGCTGTATGGCTCAATGTGTAACGTTTTTACATGAAACTCACGCATTACCTTTTTATAGTAACAAGTTGTAATGTCAGAATGGAAAAAATCTTGTCGATACTACCCCTAGTCTTTCACCATATTTTAAGCCGTTTGCAGATTGCGATAGTATAAAATCTTCTGTTACATCCGAACTTACTTGTTGAGGTATGTAATTATACGCCTTGGAATGAGTATAAATGCATGTTTATAGTTACAGAAAAAAAGGTAAATTGAACCACTGAAAAGCTAAACATGGCAACTCCGGAAATATTAAGGAAATTCGGCATTTCCGTTGCTGGCCTAATATCGTTCTTAAGTGTTTATTATAATAAAATGTGGAAATTGTCGTGATTTGAATGGTACTCAATTAACACCCAGTGATATTATTCTTAAGAACATAACACAAAGCATTACAAAATACACAATTACTTATACGTAAAACGGTTTGTCAAAATTGTTTACAATAAACTCACTAAATACTTGGTGACCCAAATTCAAGCTATATTATATTATTTTAAGTTTTCCTAATTTCTCATCTTAATTTAATAATTTAATGTAATAAATTATTATGTAGTTTATGAGATAAGTACATTAAACTTACAAAACAATTATGAAAGTTAGTTGACTGCTTAAATTTTAACTTTGAACTAGGATAATTTAGAATGAAAATTATTATTTTTATTTCAATAACATGATAATTTGAAAATTTTTGAGTTATGACTCTTCTGTAGTTAGTGTGAAAAAGATTAAAATAATTATTAAACAATTAAATTTTGCATAAAATAAAATTTATCTTATTTTTATGGTGTTTTACCTGGAACCATGGATTTTGACGAAATCCGTTTTTGTTTAACAGTGTCTTTTTCACAGCTTTAACATATTTAACTATAATTGGCCACGTTATTTTATTAATATTTGATTATTGTTGATTATATTATTGTTGTTGTCGAGGTTTTTGTTACGTTTTTTATGATTATTGGCGGGCGAAATGTTTAAGCTATACTGTAAATATTCGGCACGAACCGCGCAATAAATGCTTAAGATTTTGTTTATCGTTTATTTGTTGTTTAATTATAATATATTAAATTTGGCGCAGTGTTGATTTTCGCAGAGGTATAAAAACTCACTGGAAAAGTTTGGGTAGAAAACTACAAGCATATACATACATATGTACATACATGTATGATAAATATTTCTAAATTTGTTGGATTATAAATTAATTAAATCAAATAATTTTTTATTGAATAATGAAGTACGGATGAAAAATTCTCAGGATCGTTTTGAAATCCAAATGTTCACTAAAATTTTATCACATTTGATGTGCTTAAGACACTTATTTCACTACCTTTTCCCGCGTCCTACCGGTCATCACTGTTGGCAATATTGCAACATTATCCGGGAAATTCTTCGTTTTTCGTTTTAACATCGGAAAATAGTTGCCGATTGGCGGTATCTATGGCATTTGTGTCCGCTTCCAACGCAAAGTACACAAATACATATAACGTAGACATACACGCAAAATATCATTTATACAACCATACCACATTCCCTTTTCACTTGCTGCATTTAAAGCTAAAAACAAGAACACTAAATGGATATGAACGAAAATCAATAGTTAACCTCATACGATGCACGTGCGCACGTTTGTGTCATTACATTGATCCATACTATCATATATTGGTGTAGATTACTGAGAAGAATAATACAAACTTATATCATTGATGGTTCATAAACATATGGACGGCACATATATTCTTAAATAGTGTAATTATCATTCATTGCCAAGAATGGGATGTGAAAGTATAACTATATCAAAAAAAAACTGAAATCATAGTATTTATATAAGTTTGCATGACAATAGGAAAGAGGATATTGCCACAAGGGTACATTAATTGAGGGCCTTTTCATATAAAAGAACTGCTATTCACAGTTATAAAATCAAGTGTTTGTAGTACGAATAACAAAATGTAAAGTGCACATCTCAATTTTTAACTCGTCAATCGTGATTTCGTCGTGCCAGCATCATAGGGGTAGCAGAAATATATATATATATGTACATACATATATATATACTTAGTTACTATGTTAGTGTACATATCATACACATAACTAACTATGGATATATTTAATTGTGTGTACTCATTACAATATCACATCAGCTATGCTGATATTGAAGTACACATGCCCGTATATTATCAGTGCCCAGTATCGGAACGGATATGACGAAAAAATTGGGTATACGTCATGTTGGGAGTGTGCTCGTTTGCAATAACATCCACATAAATTTACATACGTTCGAATACAAACACACTTTGACACACTACACAATAAGGCACAAGTGCGCATATATAACTCATATTGAGGTATGTAACAATTTGCATTTAATCAGTCAACATGACTCTCCTCAAACTGCTTAGCACAATGAGATGATAAAAACTTAATATTATATGAAAATTCATAAATCATGCACACATGTGTATGCCTTCTTCCATAACAAATTGTCTATGCTTCAGATTTGGCTAATTCAGACTGCGTACAAGCCCCACATTGTCTGCCATTCATTCAACGCGTTTTACGTCCGCCTCTTGCCATTTATCGTTTACATTTGGGTTGTTGTATTGTCGGTGCCAACTATCATGAGAGCGTAGAGTTCCTTTTAAGGTGTGTATTGCTTTTTCTATAGTTGCGGCGACCCTTTCAAGTCGATACTTCTTTCATTTGAGCAAGGTCGAAGAAAACTCCACCAAACATTTTTTGCTACTTCCTACAGCATGTCAGTCGATGAATAACTTGAGCATTTGAGTACATGTGTACGCAAACAAATGCAAACACTCTTTTATATACATATATATATATGTATAATATTATTTAACTCCTACACATTTCCAGTACATTGCGGGTCACTTTAAGTTTCATTTCGACGCCGAAAATATATAATGCCATTTTTCTGAAAAATAACATGCAAAAAACTTTTTCGGGACTCATTCATCGCAAGATAGATACATTTTCTTTTTTCTATTCACTTCATTTTCAGGTTCACTTTTTGTTATTTCGCGAACGAAAGAGATTGAACTCCGCTGCTACGAGACGATGTAGTTACCTATGCTTTCGCAGAATAATCGATGAATATCAAATCACCAAAAACCGATATTATTAAAGCACAATTATCCAATGTGAAAACTCTGTAGTCATTTTATTCACTAAATAAGTAATGCAAAGTTTTGCTAAGCTAAACCATCCTTACAATTTTTGGCGAAAAGAAGTTAAAATGGAGACGTTTCTGGTCTGAAATATATTTAGATATATACTTTTATTGTAACATTCTATTTTCCAGGCGATATTTTATTATATATATATATATATTTATTTATTTATTTATTGTAAATTTATTATTTTTATTTATTTGATAGGAATTTTGTTAAATATCGGCCACGAATCACATTTAAAACTTCGAGTCCACGTACTACGTCAGGCAGGGGTGTAAACACAATACAGACTGAATGTGCCACTAACTACTCAACGGCAACGGAAACCAAAATGGCAATAGCAGAAGTAGAAATAAATATACATAAGCAGCGAATATGAGTAAATTATCAATAGGACGAATTGCTATTTCTGCTTTCTCTTTTGCACATTGTTGTTGTAAATTATAAACACAGAGTATTGTTTTGTTCAATTCCGTTAGTCGTTTGAAATGTCATCAAGTTGCCACAAGGTGGGGCAAATACAAAGAAGTCAACTCCTTCGCATACATACTTATATACATATTTAAATAAGCGCGCACACGTATTGTACCATTATTAAGCATGTATTAGTGAATGTTTAATTGGATGTGCTTATGTAGGTTGTTGTATGAATCAACTACGTTACAGGAAACAATAGTAAAAGTAGTTTTTGGAAGAAGAAATTACATTCGTTTATTGCGTATATCCACAGAGGTCTCTGTGTATGTATATGTGTATAGAGCAACGATTCAACGGTATTGATACGCCGTATCCACCCTATGAACGCTTATGGCGAATGAGTTGGTCCGACGATACACGTGTAGCGAATGTTGAGCAAATGAGCATTTCGTAAAAGGCTCGCTTGCCGAATGCATTGACGGCATAAATCGGCGATTGCGAATGCAATCGTGGTTAACAGCCAAGAGACAGTGACTAAGCCACTATCGGCTCCCTTACTTGTGGCTCCTCGAGCTTTATAAAATGCTCATATTCTATGTATTAGTGCATATTAGGGTATTGGATAATATTGCTTCATCACATTTGAAGTTGTTAGTCGATG
This sequence comes from Bactrocera zonata, assembly GCA_037783105.1. NCBI lineage: Eukaryota > Metazoa > Arthropoda > Insecta > Diptera > Tephritidae > Bactrocera > Bactrocera zonata. Next base: position 35,641 of record JBAWJQ010001307.1, on the reverse strand, counting down.
TAAAGACTTTTATAAAAATAAGCTGGACTTCATATGTGAATCATACTCAAATTTGTTTTTTATCACCATTTTGTTAAAAAAAAAGTTACATACCACTGATATATGTAAAATTAAATTAAGTATTAAAGTAATTCTTAAAATTACATAACGTTTAGAGATCTAATTATATTAGTACTCAATAAATTAATGTTTAGGTATGTAGATATATACATTGTTTAATTTTTGTCATACTCTTGCATCATGTTGCTGCAGATTGTGATAAGTTTGTCAACTAACGGTTGCTGGTATTATTACATTTTACCCCCGAGATAGTATCAGAGGGCTTTACAGTAGCCGGGATGAAAATTGGACGAAGGGCGTGTCATCGCTCACTTTAAGGTGAAAACACATATCTCGGGACCCGACCAACCGATTTCAACTAATTTCAGTACGTGACATCCTTCTGACATCCCTGTGTTATAGCGCGAAAAATGAGCGCAATCGAACTGCAATCTTAAATTCCGATTTTTCACTTTCCAGTGCACTAATCAAGAAGCAATTAAGGCTCTTATGACCAAAAATTTCCCAAATCAACTAAAACCGAATATTTAGATCCCAGCAAACATTGTTTACGTTTTACCGCAAATATCGGTCAAAGTTTGAGATATATAAATGAAATTCAGAGAGAATTATTTCCTCATAATATTATGTGTGTGTCTCAAAAATGTGTTGAATCGTGTCAATTCTTCGCTTAGCCCCCATATACCTAACATAAAGATTTTCGAACTTCCGATGACTTTGTACTGAATACATATATATACATATATGAGTTATCTCAATAAAAAAGAGAGAGCGTGTTTTACTCATAACAGTGTACATTTGTGCCTAAAATGGATAAAATTATGCGAATACTTGACCTAACCTATATATAACAGACATCAGGATCTTCGAACATCCGGCCGACCTCACTACATATTGGTGACGATATGTTAGGTATCTTAATGAAACCCTGGGAATATTTTATTAGTATGTAATAATATGTGGTATTGGAAAAAAAGATAAAATTGAGTCAATACTACCCTCAAACCATATATACTTTATATAATGGTTTTCATTTTTCTAACAAATCTTATAAAGAATAAGTCGGTCAGTGTGTGAGTTGTATATTTAAAGAAAACCTATAAATATACTTTTTCAAGTATACATATGTACCTGAGCAATGTTCAAATTATTGCAATCGGTCCGTCCCTTTCTCTGTCCCAAAACGTTTTTCCACCAGACTTTAAACTGTTCAAGTTGACCAAATCGTGTGCTATTTGAATTAAACTAAATAGACAAGTTTCTTAAAAATTATGAGGTTTAGCGCTAAATTAGAAAGAAATTGGTCTAGACCTTGGCCTAAGCCTCATGCCCTTAATATATTGAAATCCGATCCTATGGTCGACGCTTGCCACATTATCTCAATATATTAATTTTAGTATCTCCGGTCGAGTTAGTATTACATATCACACGTGTCTATTTTGAAGATGTTTTTAATATAACTTTAGGTGTCACGAACTAAAATATGGCAATAAAACTAAGTCCAAATACATAAGACCAAAATTGATTGTATTTTATTCACGATTTCAACGAATAATGGATGTTTTACTTTCGAAACATTCTTTTAATATAAAGTTTTACCAGCACCAGGAATTTCACCGGCTTTAATCTTTGCAAGATGCAAGAGTATGAAATGTTCGGTTACACCCGAACTAAGCCTTTCCTTATTTGTTAAATTCATTAGGGTACCTTAACTCACTTCTCTTACAAACATCAATATTAAACATCTCTCTTATACGAAAAGTCTCTCTTCGCTTGTTTATCTCTACTTTAAACGCTGATGTGTGCTCGAATTTACTCCGCTGCAGAAACTCATCATTTTGTGAGTGTGCGCCGTTCTTTAAGAGAAAAAGTCGGTGTTGAATTCGACTTTGAAGACGCTGAGTAATACCAGCAAATTTGTGGTTTGTGTTGTAAATATATGAAAGAGTTGGAAAACATGTCACAAGGATGTTCTCTATGAAAGTATTTCTTTTAGCACACGATTAACGAACTCAATTTGTTTGCACCGCTTATGTCTTTTTATTACCTTTTTGTCAAATAACCTAACGTGTGGAAGATATTGGATTGATATTTTAAATGGCAATTTTTCAATTTTTTTGAAGTCTGTAGTTTTTTGAGAACGAAAACAAATATTGTAACCATGATGTTATTTTAACACATTGATTTAAAATTTATTTCAAAATCGTAATACTCATTTTAAATATTCTCACACTACGTTTCACATATGGTACATCACTAGGCAATGAATTTTGTACATGGATACAACTCCACTCGGTAAATATTTACAAAAGAAGAAAAGCTATTTGAGGCGCTTTCAGATAGCCCACTCCATTGAGAATGATATTTGAATAGACGCTGCTCTTTTGAGAGTTATCCTTTCACATGTCACTTTCAAAGGCTCATATTTTTTCTTAACTCTCATATATTCTTAACTCTTATTAATTAAGGCACTTACATAGTACATAATCTTAGAAATTCTAAATAAAATAATTAATGAAATTTGTCTTTGGTAAAATAATACTTCTATAAATATAGCACAAGTCCCGGCCCGCTGTGTTTTCAATTGGAGTGTTACTACTTCTACTAAAGTCTCAATTCATTGCCTGTGCCTTCCGAATAGTTAAAGTAGTCAGTTGAATATTAATTATGTTGTATTAAGTAGATTTGCCACAATCTTATCTAGTTCAAATATTAACGCACATTCAAGAATTTATTGAGAGTTTATTTTATTATAAATGCATAACTGAATGCAGAACTGAAGTACAAAAACGCGAGTTCTGTGTTTAGAAAAAAAGGCCTCGGTAGCGACTCTTATTTCGTTAAAAATTAAAAGTTTTGAAATATACAAATACACTGTAAATTAGGATATAAAAGTGTTATTTGCTAGAGAGGATCGCAATAGATAGGGGCACATATGAGCAAACAATTTTGAAAAAGTGGGCGTGGTGCTCTAATAAGTTTAATGTACACATCTCATAAACTACTAAAGATAGAAATGTTCAGCGTAAATATTATATGAACTCCTAATGACAGTGTGAAAATAAATTAAATCGGAAGATAATATCGCAACACTATATATCAATAACAAAATACGCCAGAGACATTAAATTTCATCTCCGAGCAGGTACGGGAGGGCTTTATAGGAGTGAGTGTGAAAATTGGACGATTGGCGTAGCGCCGCCACTTTTAGGTGAAAAGACATATCTCGAGACCCACGCAACAGATTTTGACTAAATTGAGTGCGTAGAATTTTTCTCATATTTCTATATCACAGTGCGAAAATTGGCGAAATCGGACTACAACCCCGCCTACTTCCCATATACGACAAAGTTAAATTCCACTTGATTCTTTCATTTTCAAGTACACAAATCAAGATGTAATAAATAGAACGAAATACAATTTTGCACTAAAAATTCCTGTAATGTATGCCAGCCGACGACTAAAAATTGTCCAAATCCAACCAAATCTATTGAAGCTCCTAGGTACCGAATATGTGGACCCCGTTATCAATAGTTGACTTTTGCCCGAAAATATCGGTCAATGTGTGAGATATGCATATGAAATTCAGACAGAACCCTTTCCTGATAATAGTTACTGGTGTATCAAAAATGGGTTGAATCGGGTCAATATTTCCCGGAGCCCCCACATACCTAATATGAAGATTTTCGAGCTTCCAGTTGGCTTTATGAGGAATAAATATCCTAAAATTAAAGTTATCGCGATGAAAATTACAGAACAAGTTTTACTCATAAATAACAGTATATCGTTGGGCTTAAAAGAGATACATTTGGGCGAAAATTTGACCTAGCCCCCTTATAACTATTACCAGGATTTTCGAACATCTACTTGACTTTGTTCCGTACGATTGGTGATTCTATGTAAGGTACCTTAATGAAACCCAGGGAAAATTTTTGGAGTACTTGGCAAAAATAGATAAAACCGGGTCGATACTACCCCCACTCCCATATACCACATATAATTTCGTTTTTTTAACAAATCTTATGCCGAATATGTCGGTCAGTGTATGAGTTATATACAGTATAATGTATATATATAATTTATTGGATTCCGATCTGCTGGTTGACATTTTACACCTTAAGGTAGTTCCCTGGAATTGATTCCTCCAAGTTGCAAGAGTGTAAAATTTTCGGTTGCAGCCGAATTTAGCCCTTCCTTACTTATTTTTTATTAAAGTACTGCATATAATTAAATTAATAATTCACCAAGGAAATAAATTTTACCCAAAAGATAAAGATACATAGACATAATACTAAAAATCAGCAGATCATAAAGCTTTTATTTTATGGCAAGTATTATTCTATTAAAAAGTATTAACTACATATGTATGTACGTAATCGTTACGACTAAGAGTTCTGATAATTGCTTTTAGTTTTTCTTCCATCGCCAACAGTAACACTTGCATTAACAGTTAGGCATTCATATCTATTCACCATAATTATAAAATTTTCGTATAAATCATCAATCATTTTTAGTTCTAAAGGCATGCCGCCAGAATTTATCTATCGAAAACGTTTCAGTAAATCTTATGTTTGTGTACATATGTATGTATGTGTGAATGAAAGTTTTTTATACGCATTATGTAAGTACATACTCTACGTAGCAAATTAAGGGGGTATTCTAGTCAAGAAATTTAAAAAACAAATCCAAATTTTTTTTATATTTTCAAAGTTTAACTATTCAAGAATATGTGTACAGGCGGATTTTCCAAAATTCAAATTATTTTCGGAGATATAGGCATTTTGCTGACCCGGCATCCAAACTGGTTCGGCCGGAACGCAAAACTTTAAACGCGCTTTTCTCAAAACTGACTTTTTCGGAACGATACCCACGATTTCTCTGGTTATATTGAACCGATTTACTAGAAATTTTTAAAGAGTCTTCTTTATAGGCTTGTCTATGGTTGGAACTAGCCCCATACCCAAATTAGTATTTTTATTATTTTTAAAAAATTCAAAATAGTCAGAAAAAGTGATCCAAAAAACTTTTTTTTTAGGCAGTCGCAATTTTGTGAAAATTTTTTTTTCCCCACTTTTTCGTAGTTTCGGCCATTGCGACATTATTCTAGATTAATAATCTTTTTTTCTTCTTGGTTTCAGATAACTAGGAGGATTGAAATCGTGGGTATGGTCACGTGGAAATTTTTGGAGACCCCCCACTTCGTCAGCTCATAATTTTTGAAATTTTTTACTTTTTTTAGTTTTTAATTTGGTTCTCTACTCTTCTAAAATTAACAAATAACTAATAAAAAAATGGATGGTAAAAATATTAATTGCCTTTTTTTTACGACACTTTAAAAATTACCTGAAATTCATGCTTCTAGACTAGAATATGTACCCCCTTAAACATTTATTCAAGAGCAACTTTCTTATAATGATATTAGAACAAGATGTTTGAATAAAATAAATTGTTGAATTCGAGAATTATCTGTATTAAATCAATATCGAGATGCGAGATATTAATCCAAAATCAAAGCATTTTCTACTTGAAAATTTGTTTTTTACATACTATGTGCAAATTGGGTGCCGTGCGTAATCTGTATCCAACGTTCCCTGTCCTCGAACTTCAAGAAATGTTCGAAGCAAATATTTATTTTTCAACAAACATAATGAATAATGAATTCGACCAATTATTGTTTAATATTTCATGATATAAATGTGCGATAAAAATCTAAATTGAACAAGTAAGGAAGGACCAAGTTCGGGTGCACCTTGCAAGAATCAAATCCAGGGAAATACCTTAAAAAACGTCCACAATGGGATCGGAATAAAAGCAAATTTATACATACATTTACTATATACATATAACTTATCATTGCCCGACATATTCCACATGTGGTTCGTTAGAAAAACGAAAATCGTTATACATACTCGTATGTAGTATATGCCTCATCGATTCATTAAGATACCTCACATACAATCAGCAATCATATGGAGTAAGTCAGTCGAAAATCCCGATATTAGTTATATAGGGTTAGTTAGGTCAATCTTTCGCACAATTTAGGCACAAGTATACTCTATTATGAGCAAAAGACGTTATGTAATTTTCATTGAGATAACTCAAATATTGGTCAATATATTCAATATAGAGTCCCCCTTAAGTTCGAAAATCTTTATACTAGGTTTATTAGGGCTCAGAGAAATGTTGCTCTTATTCAATCCATTTTTGATGCACATAGTTAATATTGTCAGGAAAGGATTCTCCTTGAGATCTCAAAATATTGGTGTTGAGCGAATTTGCGATATTGCAGCTTGAGTGGTCTAGGAGATATTAAACTTGTTAGAAGGTGGGGCCAGAACCACTTTTTCAAAGTCTTTTGCCCATAGGTTCCCCTTGCTACTGCGATCCCCTGTGCCGAATTACAGTTTTATATCTTAATTTGGAGTATAGTTATGGCACTGCAAGTTTTCGGTTAGTGGCGTTTTTGGACGTGACGGTTGTCTGATTATTTACGTACTCGTAAGTTTTTTGTAATAAAGAACCCGCATACGGAGCGTCACGGAGATATCTAAATTTTTACTCAAGTTACACCTTGCACAGACGAACAGATAGACAGACAGTCAACCGTATTTCAACTTTTCTCGTCATCTTGATCAGTTTTAGGTGATACGTACAATCGTTAGGTGAACAAAACTATTTACTCTGAAGTAACAGGTTTCAAGAGTATAAAATTCAGGAGAACAAGTGACCTTTTGTGAATTTATTTTACTTGTACGTAGGTTGCTACATATATTTCTGGACTAGGCAACACTAAGTGTTGCCAGGTGCAATGTGACATTTCCATTGGAAAGTTTGACATTTTTTAGCATAACATCACTCAGAACGTTTTGTCATTTAATTGTGAATTGTTTTATTTACAGGGAATTAAAAAATTCATCTCGGCCAAAAAATGGAATTAACTCGTGAACATTTTCGTGCGATCATTTTTCGCAACTTTCGACGTGGATTATCACGACAAGAGTGCATCGATGAACTAAAATCTTTGTATGGCTATGAAGCACCATCCTATAGTACTGTGAAAAACTGTTACAACGAATTCAATCGTGGCCGACGCTCGCTCAAAGACGAATTCCGTGAAGGTCGTCCAAAAACAGCCGTTGTGCCAGAAAACATCGATGCCGTACGTGAACTGATAATACAAGACCGTCATGTAACATATGTACCTTCAGATAGAGGCATGCCTATGCATTTCTCCCACCAGCATACATTCGATATTGCATGAACACCTGGCCGTAAAAAATGTTTGTTCTCGTTGGATCCCGTACAATTTGACAATCGCTCAAAAAAAGGCTCGTGTGGATTGTTGTAAAGAAATGCTGAAAAATACGATCGCAGTGCTTCAAAAGACGTTTGTAAGATCGTCACAGGTGACGAATCATGGATCTATGCATATGAGCCCGAAACAAAACAGCAATCGACCGTGTGGGTCTTCCAAGACGAGCCAAATCCAACGAAAAAAAAAACATTTTCGTTGTTAAATATGCCTATTTTTATTATTAGGCCAGAAATATATATAGCAGCCCTCGTATATTTGCAAATTATATAGCTAGATGTACGAGATGTATTTATGTGATAAGAAATATGGTATATATAGTAATTAATTTAATATCAATTTCGATGAAAACTTATATAATTTTTATGAAATGAAAATAAATTACGTATTTCGGTGCGAATAAGACAAGTGCTCCGACTATTCCGATCTAATCCAAACTTTTACACATATTCCGATAATCGCCATACTATGAAACGGAAATATCATTTTTTCGGTTGTTAGTTCAAAGCATTTAATCAATTAAAAACCATAACTATTGTGAGAAATGTGTTCATAGTTTTCATCTTAGGGATTTATTCAAGAAGTTCAATAGAATCAACACCTGACATAATTGCGAATAATTTGTGAACCAAGAACGCAAACAGGAATATTTCACTTTTTTTGTTAAATGTTTTATTTGTTGTTAAATAAATTAAAATAACTCGCAAAAGACTGCATCGTCGTGGCAACTCGATCGTTTTAATGATAACGAATATAACAATATAAATAATGCATTTTTTTCGAAACAACTTTTTCTGTTTGCCCAAAACCTAATGTTCTAATGAACCAGCATTTTGCAAGTTCTTGGAATATTAACAAAACAAGATTTAATGTGAAGTGATTTGATTTCAGACAGTAATACGAACATAGATATTACACAGTGTGAAACATGTTCCCACAAACATATGTATGTACATACGTGTATTTTGAACATCCAAGTACATAGCAAAACACATTTGCAACTAACAATAGTGGTCATGAATATCCCTAATAGTCAGTTGCTAATTCAAGGTGTGTATGAAAAGAGTTTTATATGTAAGTAAATATTTGTGAACAACTTTGTCACATGTGTTATTTTTTTTTTTTTTTTTTTGTAAAGCAAATTATGACTCTGTTAATATTGAAAACGAGTCAACTCAGACATAGTTACACTATACCAAATGGCATAATATTGTATCTAATGCGATTTATTTCTCCATCACAATTTTGGGCAAAACGACATTGTAAATATAAATAAATACATACCATACATACAAATAGCGCCAAATCAATCACAAATGTTGGCCAAAATATGCAACGTGTATTTTTTTTTCATTTTGGCACCCTTAAAACAAATACCTTTAATAAGATTAATAATAATCAATAGCGACTATGCCTACCTAATGGTTCCACCTTAACCTATCAATTTACGTTTGATTTTATCATTATGAGCTTACGAAAATAGGATGTAACTTTCTACTTTTTATTGTTTGTTTGTTATTCCTTCGAGCCATTTTGCTGCATTTGGTAGTCGGTCGGTTTATTGCTTAGAATAAATTATTGATGAAGAGCTACCCTTGGGCGCCAGTTGTGAATATTAACGTTAGCAGTGCACCTGGATATTTGTTGTATTAAGTGGCCATACTTTGCCTATAAATAGTAATAAACGTAATAATGTCCAACCACAAATGACCAGTGGCAGCCAAAGCACGTAGGAACGTGGTTAACACACTGCTCACTGACTCGCATCACAATTTCGTCACATGAGGCTTAACACATTCTCGGGTAACGCGTACCACTCTGATAAAGCGTACCTATTTCATATATATGTACATACATATATGTATGTACAGAAGTATCGACCAAATATAATTATTTTCAATGAAAAACTTTCTAATATTAGGAAATACGTGAGGCATTCGCTTTGAAACATCGTAGTTTGAAATATCATTTCGGTTGAATATACAGTGGTTGTTCTGGTAGGTATGTATGCGAATATGAAGAAAGTAAGGAAGGGCTAAGTACGGCTGCAACCGAACATTTTATACTCTTGCAACTTGCAGGAATCAAAGTCAGGGAAATACTCGACATACGGTTTGTTAGAAAAACGAAAGTAATTATATCAAAGTCAAGTTCAAAAGTCAACTATAGATACTGGGGCCCACGTATTCGAGACCTAGGGGCTTGAACAGTTTTGGTTAGATTTGAACATTTTTTCGTAAAATGGTGGCACATCTCAAATTTACTACTCGTGTAAAGTTTTATTAATAGATTATTTATGTATATAATTCATTCTTTTATGCTGGAAAGTGAAAGTTTAATATATAATTTAGAATTGTGTTATAGGGGAAGTAGACGTGGCAGTAGTTTGATTTAACTCACAATATAAGTTAATAATGTCATAGGAATGTCATGTATCAAACTTGGTTGAAATCGGTTCCACGGACCTCAACATATGTGATATTACCAACAACGGTTAAGTGAAAAGTGTGATGGGTATAATAGACTCTCTTGAAACATGCTGCAAGTGTATAACATTACTGTCAGCTATATTTAAAATATATTTAAATACTACATGGGCTCAAAAGTCCATGCCTAACCGACAGATCGCGTCACAAACGTAGAATCTCTATCTTAGACCTAGATTACTAACCCTAACTAGGCTGTCATATGATTAGAGTCATAACTTCATATGTAATTAAATTACTTTTACATAAACACCTTTTATCAAAATTACTAAACAGTGCCGTTGTGGTGGTTTTAAAATGTGTCCTCGTAACGATGAAATCATAATCCTTATTTTACATAATTTATTAATTTGATATTTAATAATATTTTAATGTCATGTTATTAATAATATTTACCGCGACAATGTAAACAATTGAAAAAGAAATAAAGTGTAAATAAGATGACACGAATGAGTAAACAATATAAAAGATATGTACACCCAAATGTACAGGGAACACTCTACCTTATAGGACCCATACACGACACACATGTGCGTTCGATCGGTGTGAATTCGTTTCGCCCATACACAATACACAAATCCATTTTGCGTTCGTTCTTCACACAGTTAACATGTGCGACAGGCAAGCGGAACATTTTTTCGAATTTATTTCTAATGTAGCACTTTTATCTATTCCTTTGTATTTCGTTAATAAGTTATTCCGACTTTTATTTTTCTCAATTTCATTTTTATATTTATCACTTTTCGTTTGCCAAATTGCTAATTCATTATTTATAGGATCAATAAATTCTGATACGAAATCTTTATTAATGGGGTAGCGTGCTTTAGAACCTTCAAAGGATCGATTTTATTTTTTTTTTTTTTTTGCTTAAATCTCTTTTAAAAATGTCTAAGAATATGTCCACAAAGTTATAGATGGGAATTCGAAATATTTTCGAAGCTAGAAGGAAAATAGTGACCGAGCGCCTAGCAGATATGCATATGAGCGAAAACTTTGAAACGCGATTTCTCGGTTTTGCACTTTGACGATTGTTCTTAATTGACGGACAGGATAGAAAAAACTAAACTTTGTATGGAATTGGTGCAAAGCTTATTATCTTTGGCATTAAATTATCTTCTATTTAAACTAAAAAAAAAACTAAGAAAAGTCAAGTTTGAACGTATTTTTAAACAACATAAAGTAAAATTTTTTTGATCAAAGACCACTTTTTTCAATTTTTAAAAAATCTGTAAAATTTTCTTAGTTTAACTAGAAGATAAATTATTGAAAATTATGAATCTCTTTGAATTTTTTTTTTTCGATAGAAATTGCGACCTGCATCCTGCCCGCCGTCCGAAAAATGCACATGCGAGATGCATCGGGCAATTGCTTCCCAAAGGAGGAATATCAAGGATTTCGTATCCAAAAAATTTGTGAAAGATGTTCAAATATATATCAATAAAGCTCAGAAATTTCGCTTGAATCAATTATTTCTTTCCCTCCCAAAAAAATCCTCAAAAAATCGATTTTTTGAAGCCTCCAAAGCAGGCTCTTCCCTTAGATGAAATTTTGTGCGCACACAACGCCATACACGTCACACATGTGCGCGCACCGATCGTAAAAAATCAAACATTTTTGCGAACATGGATCGGTACGCGCACAAGCCCATACACGAGTAAACCGCATGCGCACACATACCGATCGAACGCACTTGTGTGTCGTGTATGGGCACTATTAGGTACGTTGTACACAAATATATGTATTTCAGTATTGAATGGGTAAATGCTATTGCAAAATGTTCTAATTTATATAATTTTTTATTTACATGTTTCCAACTAGCATTGCTGAAAAACATCTAAAAACTTGTGTGTATAGAAAAAAATCTTAAAGCAAGCAAAATGTAAATGTGTTACTATAGAGTATAATAGTTTTGTTCACCTAACGGTTGTATGTACATAAAACTAATCCAAACAGATATAGGGTGTATATAAATGATCAAGATGACGAGACAAGTTGAAATCAGTGTGACTATCTGTCTGTCCGGCCGTAGGTCCGTATAAGCTGAATTAAGAAATCTTAATGAAACTTGTTACACATGTTTCTTCGTAAAACAGTAATGTGATCGTAGATGGGCGTAACCGGATCACTACTACGCCCACAAAACGCCATTAAACGAAAACTTATAAAGTGCCAAAAGATATAGAACTATAATTTTCCACAGGGGATCGTAAACCACTAAAGCTACAATAACCAAATTCACTCAGGATAAATCCTTTAAACACCCCTATCGACACTGTAAATATAGTTGAAACTGAAAGATAACCCCGACCCGTATAATAATACTGTTAAAAACTATTAAAAAAAAGTTATAAAGTCGATAACTAAATATGACAGAGGCACAAAATTTTATACCCGAGATGGCATGAATCACCCATACATCGAGCTTCTTAGTGACTCCAAGCTTCTTCAAATGGTTTATAACGGTTTGATGACTACTATGCCGGTCTCTTTTGACCAATTCAACGATTTTATCGCAATTTTCGACGACAGGCCTTCCGGAGCGTGGCGTATCTTCGACCACCTCTACACCAGAACGAAAACGTTGAAACCATCGTTGTTCGGTGGAAATAGAAACTGTATCGGGCCCATAAACTGTACAAATTTTATTGGCGGCTTGAGATGCATTTTTGCCTTTATCGTAGTAGTACTGTAAGATATGCCGTATTTTCTCTTTATTTTGCTCCATGTTTGCGACGCTATAACTCACGAACGACTTAAAAGAAACTACAATCAATCAAGCACGTGTTAGCGCGTGAAATGAGCTTTCCAAAAAGGTATAGCATGAACTACGCACTTTCAGCGCCAACTAGCGAAAATACCGCAAGACTTTTTTGACAACCTTATATATTGATGCATATCACGTTAAGAATTAAATTTCACGTTCTGCATGATACGGAGTGGTCTCATTGGAGCCGGAGTTGAAATTGGGCAATGGGCGTGATATCGGCCACCTCTGGGTGAAGTCCGATATACATATCTTATAATCCTATTTCACCGACTTCAATTTAATTTTGCGAATAATATTATTTTAAAAGTATTACATCTTATGAATGGTTAAGGATTGTGGATGTGACAATAGTCCTATTCCATCCATCTACAATACCAACCTTAGTTTAATACCCAAAGGACACGTAAGCCAGTTCCAGTGCACTTAGACGCTTTGCTTAATAGGTATCATTATCTAATATTATCAACTCTTAAATCGACACGATCAACAGAAATTAGGAGAAGGTATGCATTTATATCAATATATATCCTTCAATAACCGCTAAACAATTCCTTATTATTGTCTCAAACAACTCTTAACTAATTTCAATCAAATATGTAGCAAATTTAGTCAATCGATGCCATAAGTAAGAGTGCTTGTATAAACTAAAAATTTGAAACTGAGAATATTTGAATGAAGTACGCAAACGAGAAAAAATGGTAATTTCAAAACAAACTCTTTTTTCTAATTCTTAATTATAAGCTTGGATTATTATTTTTTATTCGATTTGCGGGACTAAATTATTTATTTTTATTCCGGGATCATAAACTACTGCACTATATTAATCGAAGGTAAAAACTTCTTCTTTTTGCTGTATTTCCTTTGATTTGTTATCAAACGGCTTTTTTAAGACAACCGTTTTTCATTTCTCTAAGCACCCTGTCATTAAAATTCGCATACACAGAATTCGAATTCGAACACTAAACCAGAGAAGTACATTTAAGTGTACCACGCGCCATCTGTTGTTTACTAGATACAACAAATATGTGATATGATAAGCAAAAATATTATAATTGAACTTAAGTAGTGTTTTTTATTAACCAAGCAGAGTTTCAATTCAATTTAAATATTTTGTTTTAACTTCATTTCAAATATAGATATATAGTATATTATCAAATAATACCGTATGTACGTATTGCTGTCTTTCTTCCAAAACTATACTGAAATAATTTTATACTCGATACAAAGCTTGCAAGTTCACCTAACGGTTGTACGTATCACCTAAACCTCATCGAGATAGATTTGGGGTTATGTACATATACATAAATGATCAGGCCATTAACCGAAAACCTATAAAAAGCCATAACTAAGCACCAAATTAAGACATAAAACTCATATTTGGCACAGGGGATCGCAGTAGCCGGAGGCACCTGTGGGAAAAAAATTTAAAACTAGGGCATGGCTCCGCCCTCTAATAAGTTTAATGTATATATCTCCTAAACCACTACAGCTACAACAACCGAATTCGCTCAGCACGAATACTACTACCTATAGTATGAATATGGACGAAATTGGATGAAAACCCCGTTCACTAACCATATTACTGTTCAAAACTACTAAAAGCGGGACAAATCAATAACTAAATGTGCCAGAGGCTCAAAACTTTGCCGCCGGAATGGTATAACAAGGCTTTATAGAGAGCGGGGTAAAAATTGAACAATGGGAGTGGCACCGCCTACTTTTTAGTGAAATCCCAAAATTTGGTATGTAGTATTTCTTTTCCATTTCTATGTCACGTTGTAAAAACGCGAAATCGGAATACAATCACGCCTAATTCCCATATAGCACGATTTTAAATTCCACTAGATTCTTTTACTTTCCAGTATACAATTCAAGCAACAATTAATATAACGGGATAAAACTTTGCGCTAACGCCTTATGACCAAAAATTGTTTAAATCCAACAAAAACTCTTCAGGCCCATAGATACCGAATATTTGGATCCCAGTACCTATAATTGACTTTTGATCGAAAATATCGGTCAATGATTGAGATATATAATTGAAATTGGCCTTATGTGTCTGTCAGTATAGCAGCTATATGCATATTATATACTATGTATGTATTAGGTTGTCAAAAAAGTCTTGCGGTATTTTTATTGAATTTTTTTTTATTGAAATTGAAATGAATTTTTGATGACTCATGCCCAGCTCTTGACCGATGCTACGGCTGCTACTATGCCGCTCTCTTTCGACCAATTCAGCGATTTTATCGCAATTTTCGACGACAGGTCTTCCGGAGCGTGGCGCATCTTCGACCACCTCTACACCAGAACGAAAACGTTGAAACCATCGTTGTGCTGTGGAAATAGAAACTGTATCGGGTCCATAAACTGCGCAAATTTTATTGGCGGCTTGAGATGCATTTTTGCCTTTATCGTAGTAGTACTGTAAGATATGCCGTATTTTCTCTTTATTTTGCCCCATGTTTGCGACGCTATAACTCACGAACGACTTAAAAGAAACGACAATCAATCAAACATGTGTTAGCGCGAGAAATGAGCTTTCCAAAAAGGTATAGCATGACCCGATGCGACGAGTAAAACTAGAAGTACGCGCTTTCAGCGCCAACTAGCGAAAATATCGCAAGACTTTTTTGACAACCTATATGTTTTACTTTGTAACTTAGAAAAATATGATAGGAAACCTTCTGAAATACCCTACAAAATGACCGAAACACCATCTAAACCTCGTGAAATTATTCACATTAACGTTTTCTACACATAGGGAAAACATCTTTTTATAACAATAATTGATAAATTTACAAAATTTTCTGTAGCCTATAGAACTAAGGGAAGAACATGGATAGAATTTCAAACCACATTATTTCTTTATCTCAACACTTACGGTAAAATTTAGAAAATCGTTGTTGATAATGAACTCGGGTTCAAAGCTATACCAATACAGGAATTTTTAGGAGATTAAAATATTATAACACACTACACTTCTAACAGCAATCATACTTCAAAGGCAGATATTGAGATATTGCATAATACAATTAATGAATATATTAGACTTTTGAGGCATAACAAAAGAACCCAACATGAAACAGCAGAAGAAAAGATTTTCAGGGTAATAGGTTTTTATACTAAGACTATACACAGTACATGAAGGCAAATACCAAATGATTCCTGATATAATATTGAAGAAAAAAGAGAGGTATATACTAAGATTAGATAAAGATAGAAAAGACGTTGATATTCAAGAAGGTACG
Source organism: Bactrocera zonata (assembly GCA_037783105.1). Taxonomy (NCBI): domain Eukaryota; kingdom Metazoa; phylum Arthropoda; class Insecta; order Diptera; family Tephritidae; genus Bactrocera; species Bactrocera zonata. Next base: position 19,765 of record JBAWJQ010001307.1, on the reverse strand, counting down.
AACTTTATAAAAGAAATTAGAGGCGGTAAAAATAATAGAAAATATAGAAAAATAAATACTAATGTAATCGACGAAGAAAGTTTAAAGGACACTGGATTGAAATGTTATAAAACACATGTGAAACAAAATAAAAAATATCAAGATAAAGACAATCCCAAAATTAAAGCTAACCGTTAAACAAACGAATATACACCTTTTCAGATGATACCCTATATTATAATTATATTTCTCGCAGTCACGGACGTACAGTCTATTGACATACGGGATTTGACTAACAATAATGCGATCAAGACAGGAGAACTGAAAGTAATGGACCAAAACGTATACAACAAAATCTTCCACGTTGTTAATATAACTGCTATGTGGCTGTGTAACATTTAATTTAATTTTCGAAAATATACAAACACTTAATGCTAGCACGGTCGAAACCATGACAATATCAGGCACTTATTATTTATGGTAAAAATTTTGCGCTTTTAAAAGGGACTGATAAATGTACTGGGAAAAGGGCAAAGCTAGGTACTATGGACAATGAAGACAAACTTGAAATAAACAAGTGACTGAAATCCCAATACAAAAACGAAGAATACTTAACTAACCAAATTAATAACTTTACCTTTTTAAGCCATTTCATATCTTTTCAAATACAAAACATTATTGAACACATAAACCAAAAACAAATTTTAGTAGGAAATTACCTAAACAAATTTAAAAATTCTTTGCAAAACAAAATAGCATCAATATCGGACGAAATAATATTTATAGAACAAATTTACCAAATAAACAATGACACCTCACTTTTACGTGACCATATCGACGACATTGGACAAATAATATTCTCTAGCAAGCTAGGAATTATTCCAATTTGACTTAATAGATGACCTTGACAGCTACAGAAAAATTAAAGTAATCGTCGCCTTTCAGGAGAATAATATTATAATAATTCTTAAGATTCCACATTATTCAAAAGAAATACTATCGAAAATTACATTTGAACCAATCCCCAATGTAAAGAATAAATCAATTATACTAAACACTTACGAAATATTAGTAGATTCAAATAATAATATTTTTAATGTAAATGTTAAAGACAATCTAAATAAAGATTTAATTAAGGAATCTAATAAATGTATTTCAAATATTTTAAATTACGCGGAAGCATACTGCGATATTCAAACCCTGGAAGAATCAACCGTAGTAGAAATTCTTCCTGGTATACTAATATTTAAAATTTTAATTCTAAAATTGAACATAATTGCAACAAAATAAGTATTAAAATTAGCGGAAATTTTTTTAATCAAATTCGAAAATTGTGAAATTAACACAAGCTATAAAACATTCAGAAATGTTAAATTTAAATTTGACGATCAATTTATTCCACCTAATGTTATAACAAAAATTACAGAAAAATCACATAATTCTCTTAATTTAAAATTGGAATCATTATATGTGACCTGGTCTATGAAAAGGGGGCTTAGGTGTCAAAAAAATTAATTTTTACTTTTTAGTTCACGTGAAAAAGCATCTCATCTTTCATCCGAATCAACTAAAAAAAAATGCCCCTTTTCGTAGACCAGGTCACATATTTAGAACAGATTGAAGATCAAAAAATATTCAAGAAATACAATATCAGAATAAGAAATCCACCGCCATTTGTGGTAATTATATACATATTAATTTTTTGTACTATTATAATGTTAGTAATATTTACAATACATAAGACAATTAAAAAACTGACCATATTACATATTTCGTCGGATCCTCAATCTAACGATGGGGTTATTATAGCAAAACGCTTTAATATAATATAAAAACAATATAAATTCATAATTAGCACTTCTTAAATTGCACTTCCTGCTTACACTTGAACCTGCATTTCCGGCAGGGAAACTGCATTCACGAACCAACTGACCCTACGCAATGAAGGCATATTATGTACATATTTATTAATATAGTATATAATACTTACTAGAATTAAGCAGTGGAGTTTGAACATTCGAAGAAGAATGTAAGTAAATTTAAGGAAGAAAATAAAGTTATTTTTGAATAAAGAAAATAAAATTATTTCAATAAAAAAAGATATATATTTTAGATAGATTATAAAAAAATCAGTCATAAGTGAAAAAACATAATTGTTTATATATAAATTGTTATAGCAATCTTAATACTGCTCTGAGCGTTCTTTAATTGGATCCTGGTTTAAAAACTTAGTTTCTAAATTAGTGACCTTTTCTAACCGTTGTAGAATAAGACTTGTGTTAAGAGAGATAATTCTACTGCAAACTTGTTATTGTTTCCATCTACTATCACATGAATTATGAATGAATGAGAATCTTCAAAATATTTGATGACATATCGAATGATGAAATCTTTAAACTATTGTATTTTCTACAATGTAAAAAGGAGTTCACCTGTATACTAGTACATACGGATACTATATACATATGTATACTCGTTGCATAATTCAAACAGCGTTTACCATAATTTATGTAAGTAATTAATTTCTATAGCTTAACTTTCGGAAACTTTTGGTTGAATAATGCTCCTAAACAGGTTATAGCACCAGTTTGTACATGGCATTCAAATAACATTTTCACTTCCCAGCATCCTGGAATGCATCGCGTTGATGCTTTTAAGCTGTTTGGTTCACTTTGGAGGTTAGCATGCGGGTACAAATGCATACACACATATCTACATATACAAGCAGGAAACGGTGTGTCAGTGAATGCAGAGGAAATGCAAATAAAACGTGAACATTTAACTAACATATATTTAAGTGAGGAAGGCATTTAAATGTAGCTATATAAAATTATACATACGGTGGTTTCACAGAGATTTTTTGGAATCTCCAATACTAATAAATGTTTACATTGATGTGCATACAAATGTATGTACGTTCACATTACAACACATGATTTGTGTTTTCTACTCATATTCATCTAAACTTGCTTTTTTTTAATAATAGTGTTTGAAAGTATTTAATCTAGCTTAACGGTGCATTTCGGAAAAGCAGGCATACATTGGGCTCCTCTAACTAAATGAAAAGCACTTGAAACGATTAGTTGAAATTTTAAATTTCGTACCATTTTAGAGCATTGGAGTGTCTCATTAGTTGCTTCTGTAAAAGCTCTTCTTAGGCGTAATTTTCGGCTCTCAGACAATGTTCGGGGCATTAGAAGAACACCCTAGAGAAAAATGTTTGATAAAACTTATGTTTCTACTAATTATGTTCATATTAAATTCACATATCTATATGGTAAGGTTATGTGTATGTACTGTTTTGTCTATAAAAAAGAAAAAAAGGTAAATATAATAACCTCAGTAAACTTTAATATGAATATATGAATGAATGTTTTTATTTTCAGCATTCCTCACATCAGTTTTATTTGGTTGTTAAGGAGTTTTCTCATAAATACCAAGTTGTCTATACTTTTCAAATATTTAACAAACGAAGCGCTTGACATATACTTATGCATCAAAGTTTGTGGGAGGGACGGGCGAGTATTTTTTTACGTTTGGTACTCTGAAAAACTATGTTGGTAGACACCTCTGAGGAAGACTCTTCGAATATGACCTCTTAATTGTACCGGGAATGTCCTCCGCCTAAAGGTTTTCCATTTTTTTTACTGTCAGATAGAAGAATTTGTATCTCGCCACCCCCACTTGACAAAATATTTCGTGGATCATGTAGGCAATTGAATGCTCTTCAAAACGGATCTGTAACAATACTCCGTAAACCTAAGCGTTTAAAAGAAATGAACGGTTAAAGTTTTATTATTTCAAAGAAAAAAAATATTAAAAATTCGAAAACTCCTAGATTTGTAGTTTTTGTTTTTGCGTTGATTTTTGACGATGAGTATCTCGTAAACGCTTAACCTAACACCTGTAGAACAGAAAATTTCCTAAAAGACTATAACCGTTTAAAATGATGTTTTTTTCATTGAAATATAAAATTCAAAAGACAAAACAAATCTGTCTTAAAACAGTCAAACTTCAACCGTTAATATCTTCCAAACGGCTAAGTTTAAAGCCTGTAGAGACCATTTTCTAGAGCATCCACTTCCCTATAAAATCTATGAAATGAAATATTTTTCAAGTAGTTGGAAGCAAGATCCCCGCAAAACGAATACGGCTCTATGAACTAACGCTGAGCAATACCTAAAGTTCCGTCAGGATCGGGAAGGAACTCTGCGAGGCAGACAAGTTATAGTAGTTCTTCTTTCTCCAGGTTGGACAAGGAAGCGATGCAACTGGCGAGGGAAAGACAAAATATCTCCTGCTATTAAATAAACAGTCGTCGCACTCGCTACTTGGCGCTCACGTTACTTTTGACAGTTATTACTTCGAAGTTAAGTAATTTCGTCTATCTTAGAATCAGCATTAACTCCAAAAACAAAGTCAGCTTCAAAATCCAACACAAAATAGCTCTTGTCAATTGAGAAGTATGTAAAGTGCTCTCTCGAGGCATGGGCGATGACAATAGCTGATGAATAGGCGTTTCGAGTTTTCGAGAGAAAGGAAGAGGAAATCCTTAACTCCGTTAGAAAAATCAGGCGGAAAAAGACCTGGCTACACTTGGAATCTCTAATTGGCGGCAAATAGCGAAAAGGAAGAACGACTGGCGCGCTGTTGTAAACTTGGCTATAACCGCGTATGCGGTGTCTGCGACCATAAAGAAGACGTTGGAAGCAATATTTGTAACATATAAGAAAAAAATTTGAAACCGTACGCGGATAATCTTCCCATTACAATTAAGAGCTCATACTTGGAGAGTCTTTCTTAGAGGTGTCTATCAAACAATTTTTCAAAGTACACACCCTCATATAGATTGTAACGACAAATGATGAACTTTCAAAAAAAATATTGAATACAATAAATTGGCTTTGGCTTTAGGCTTATCTAGAAGTACAGAATTGCATAGTTGAAGAAAATCAACGAAATGGAGAGAGTTAATCTCTGGGCGAAAATATGCCAGGAGAGAAGAATGAATTTGAAAGCAAACTAACTTACAAAAGTATAGTGTTTGCATAGAGTTTAAGGACAGCTATGTACATATGTATATGATAATTTCAATTTCATTAATTGTAAATTTATTTGATATTAAAAATAATATACTTATACATATTTATTAAGAAGAACAAAAATACATTCGAATTATGTAAATATATAAAATCATGGCACTTCTTATTTAAAAGGCACTGTTAGAATTTTTACGGATAGGATATAATATTCCCTTACTTCGTTTAACCTTTTTAATGCATGAGTAGTGTTTAATGCGAAATATGACATGCTTACATAATACATTTTACGAAACATTTAAGTATACCTTATATGATTTTTATGTATATTAACACTCGTATATACAAAATATAAAATTGTAAAAATGAGCATGTATGGTAAATGAGTTTATTCTTATGCATATTCCTTCGAAAGTATGAACCCTAGCGTGCAAATGGATAAAGACTTAGATCCATACTTACATAAATACAGCTCGTTTGATTACCTGTTTAAATGGTCGCATGCCCCCGTTAATGCGTAAGGAATCGGCAGCTATGCCTGCAATTCCATCGGTCGCACTATCTCGCAAAATCTTCAGTGACACATTCGGAACTGTGTGCGAGTGTCCGCAAGAGCTATGTGCGCCACAACAAATGGCTGTGGTACTGGACTCTGGCTGAGAGCTTTGACGGATTATGCGAGATCCATTCGTAGGCGATGAAGTAACTAAAAGAGACGGTGGTGCGTGTTGTTGCATCGCCGAACTAGAAATCGACAGGTTACCCTGTTGGAAGGCACTTTTGACGCTGTCTTTCGATGTTGAGCGGTCCATGCCGGCACTAGCTGTAGTGGAGAGAGGCGTAGTTGATGCTCGTCGACTACAGTTACGGCAAGCGCGACAACGATTTTGAGCGCTTGTGGGAATACCACAAGAGAGGTTCTGATATGACGATGTTCCCAAATTTGGATTACTTTGAGGATTAACATACTCTTGTGTCTGATACGTATTCAAATTCGTTATTGATATGGTTGGTTGAGAAATTTGTTGTTGAAGTTGCGATCGCGAGTTCGATTGTTGTACTGATTGCTGTTTTAAATGGTTCGACTCCAATTTTTTGTGGGTCGCTTGTTGTTTATTTGGATTATCTTCATGTACTTCAATATCAGGTACTACTCCCGGTCGTAGTCCCTGTTCGATGTCATCATCTCCCCCAACACCGCGTACGCTTTCCTCTGATCCAAGACGAGTTTGTTGGGATAGCTGAGGACTCGTAAGATAAGTGGAAGTACGATCTTGGCGTATTAACGTTGGCTTGCCGGTCGAGGAAGAAGTCATGCTCGTCGATGTTGGTCCATTTACTGAGCTCATTTTTATATGTCGTAATACGGAGGACTTACATTTTGGCGTTTTGGATACAAGCAGTGAATCAGTTTCTTCAGAGCTGACATAACCTGAATTTGTGCTTTCGGCTAGCTTTTGAATGGACATCTGTAAATTAGCAAAAACATAAAATATCATGAAATTTCAGACAAGGAGGAGGAGGAGGAGATTTTTCCACAAGTGTTAACAAAATATACATAATTCGTTCCGACCTTCTATTTGAGATTTAGACCTTCTTTAGTACGAGTAATATGTACACCATACATATTGCTGTGCCTTATGATCGATGTGTATTAAAAATAATTTTCATTTATTACTTTGAATGATTTAATTGCTATAAAGGTAGCAATAAGCTTAAATTTAGATCAATCTAATAATACATGTATAAATATTGATTAATAACAGACATAGTTACTAAAAATATTAAAATAGAAACACAAATCCAAAATATTCAAAAAACATGAACTAACAAAATAACAAACTTCTTTGTGAACAAACTTTTTATCGATATTTTTTTATTGCATTTTCTTAGAGTATATTCTTTTAAGATTATTTCTTCCATTTCATTTCATAGAGATCTAAGCACCAGAACCAAAGTTACAGCTGTCAACAGCGCGCTTCTCCCATGTGCCCCCGGGTACGTGCCTAAACTTTAAACACGACTATCTCAAAATTATGTTTTTAAAAAAGTACCGCGGCGGTGATCAAGGTTTCTTAAGAACCATGTGACCTATCGATCTAATTTTTTACTGGCTACTTGAAAACTACAATATCTCAAACTTGAACGAAGGATTTTTTATTTAAACAAGAGGTTTTTTTGGAACGAAAAAACTGAATTTTTAGACCCACAAAAATCGATATTTTCAGTAAAATCATCACCACTTGCGTAAAAATGTTTTTTTCGTCAAATCCTTCGAATGATGAATAAGCTAACGAAAACTGTTCTCTTATTTGAAGAATGCAGAAGCAGATGAACCATCACCTACTATCATGCTCACCGCAATGCGTGTAAGAAAAAAAGCGTATCGGTACATCAGCTGTAGCATCAACAAATGAGCACATTTTTCACTGAAAAATTACATTAAACAACTTTAAACATATATAAACCAAATAAAATAAAATCCCGTCTTTGTTATCGCACTACTATCATTATAATTTCTAACCGTTGCTTTTAAAGATATAAACTTTAATATCAAATAATATCGGTGTCTACTTTCTCTAATCCCTTAAGTCATATAACGAATTCAGTTCCTCGTATTATAATTACATTTAGGCATTACGCTAAACATTTTGTTTACTATACATCTTGAATATTTTGGTTCTATTCAAGGAAGAATGTAGTTACTGATTTATGGAGTCACAGAGTGAACATGATATAGGACCACATTTATCTTACAAACTTTGGGAAAGACTACAAGAAATACAAATAAAAACAACTTAAACCCAGAAAAAACTACAGTTTCGCGTCATGAGTATTCTAAAGGAAAATCCACAGAAAAAGATGTGGATATGGGTATTACCACCACGGGTAGCTCACTGGCTCTACACAACAGTTTTAGGGCCCATTTATATCCAATAACACGGACTTTCCACATTCTATATAATTGAATATAAATTCGGTACCAAATATTGTTCCCCTTCCAGAGAAAAGTGGGAAAGGGGTGAGGTGGACAAGGGCGCAGAGATAGTATCTATACGTTTGGGTACAAACTAGAGAATCGAGTTAAAGCTGATGTCTTTTCAGCTGAAGAAAGCCTTCTTGTTCTGTCAAGTAGTATGCTCACAGCAAAGAATATATTTAAATAAACAGATAGCTAAGCCGCTTTGAAATCACAAAAGTATTTTGGGTTTCGTCGTAGTGATATCCCAGGACATAGTGTTATCCCTTGTAAACGTGAGGCAAATGAACTAGCAAGAACCGGCACTACTCTGCAATTAGACTCCGGAAAATACGGAATTTAAAAATGAATGTTTGTTTGTATATCCTTCATAAAATCGTAAGATATGTATTTGATCATTCGATGGCCTTTTGTAAAGTTGTTATGCATAAACCAAAGAAAGTTTCTGAATTGGTACGATCAACTCAAAAAAATTACTCAAGATTAATTAAATATTTGTGCAATGTCTTTTCTTTAAAATTATTTTACTCGTTGTTGTAGCAACGGAAATAGGGTACAGCTAGAGTAGCATACAGTAACTTAAAAGATACGAATTTGGAGTCTAACCGTAGAGAAGCAGCTCATAACAGATGATATCCTGCCAATGCCACCAAACACATAGAAAAACCTTCTTGGCCGTCAATCCCTGTTAGGTAGTACACCTAATTCTGTTTTTACACGAATTATTTTTACACGAATTTGAAATAACACGAGTAAATACGAAAAAATATTTCTATTTTTACACGACATAATTTGAAATAACACGAATACAAAAAAAACAAAATTACTTTTTTTACATGAATTATTGGATTTAACACGTTTTTTTTCAATTATTGTATTCACAGTTTATGGTAAATTTCATATGTGGCAACTTTGCCCGATATTTGACATTTAAACTGTGAACGCACAATTCGTGTTTTTGTTTCCTGGTAAAGTGGCAACTTTGATCAGCTGACTAATGCGGGATTCCCCGAATTATTGAAAAAGTAAAAACGTACATAATGTATTGTACACACAATTTAGTTCCTATTTGACAATTATAATTGAAAGATCGTTAGTTTTTGCTGATTTTTAACAAGTGCTAAGTAAAATAAAGTAGAAGCTCATATAATTTTGGTAGACCAATAACAGGTTAGTTTCAAATATTTAATTTTAGATTTTTGCATTTTTGATTAATAAAATATATTTTGGTAGCCATACCCATGTTACATAATTCTCCTGCATTAAAAATGAGGAAAGCGATCAGCTTAGATACCAAAATCAAAATTTTAGATCAACTTGCAACGGGACAAGGCGCAACGGTTGTGGGAAATAATTTCGGAATCCATGAAGCTACTGTAAGAACAATTAAAAAAAATGAAACGGCAATTAGAACATCAGTATGTTCTGGAACAAAATTAAGTGCAAAGTCATCATCGTATGTAAGGGATGTTGTTAAAGAGAAAATGGAAAAAGCTTTGGTAATCTGGATAGAAGACAAATCCCAAAAGAGAATACCAGTAGACGGACTTGCTATCAAGCAGACAGCATTAAGAATCTATAAACGTATCCAGGAAATTGATCCAGATACATCATCTCAGTCAAAACAACATGCATTTTCCGCAAGTACTGGTTGGATGACTGGTTTTTTAAAAAGACACGCTCTCCACAATATAAAAATTAAGGGAGAAACTGCATCCGCTGATGAATTGGCTGCTAAAGAATTTCCCGAAAAACTAAAAAAAATTATTGAAGATGGAGAATATACTCCAGACCAAGTTTGGAATTTAGATGAAAGCGGCCTTTTTTGGAAGAGAATGCCTAGAAGAACTTATGTAGCAAAATCGCAGAAAACAGCCGGTGGTTTTAAAGTAGCAAAGGACCGTATTACGTTGTTGTTTTGTTCCAATGCTTCAGGAGAACGTATTCGTAAGCCACTCCTAGTACATCGTGCCTTAAGACCACGTTCCATGAAAAGTGTAGATTTCAATAAATTGCCTGTACACTGGATGGCGAACAAAAAGGCTTGGGTAACCAGTGCAATTTTCACAGAGTGGTTTCAGAAGCACTTCATCCCAGAAGTTAGGCGCTACATGAAAGAAAAATGTCTCGAATTTAAAGTTCTTTTGATTCTAGACAATGCACCAGGCCATCCAGTTTTGGAGCACCCAAACGTACAATTTTGTTTTTTGCCGCCTAATACCACTTCCCTTATACAGCCACTAGACCAGGGGATAATTGCTACGTTTAAAACGTATTACATAAGAAGTTCATTTCATTATGTTGTAGAAAAACTTGATAATTATGAGGAATCATCAGTCATAGATGAATGGAAAAAATTTTCTATAATGGACTGCATTAATCAAGTCAAGATCGCGTTAGATTTATTAAAGCCATCAACTTTGAACTCGTGTTGGAAAAATATTTGGCCAGAATGCGTAAAATGCAAAGATCCTGTTATCGATAATAACGCTGAACTTGCTGATATAATAACAATGGCCAATGCAATCGGTGGGGATGGATTCGATGACCTATCGTTAGCAGATGTAGAAGAATTGTTGGTAGATGAAAGCTTGAGCGAAAATGAAATTATCGAATTCACCCTTGAGACTCGTTATGATAAAGAACATAGTGACAGTGACGAAAGAGATCGTCCAATTTTGAAAGCATCTCTAATTAAAGAAGGTCTTGATCTCGCTACAAAATTAGGTAGTCATTTTGAACAACATGATCATGACGAGGAACGAGCTGCCAAATTTCAACGTGAACTGAAATCATTAATGGCATCTTACAGGGAAGTTTATAATGGGTTAACGCGAAATAAAACTCAATCTAAGATAACTGATTTCGTTCAAAAATCTACTGATGTCCCAACACAGTCGGCTAGAAATGATAATGATCAACAAAATCATTCCAGTGATGGCAGTGATATTGTAGTCTTTCGCAAACGTTTACGTTTATTATCAGACAGTGACAATAAATAAAATTGTTTAATGTTTAAATTTTTCTTATGGTTGTACTTTATGTTATTTAAGTTTTTTGGCAATGAATTTCTGATATTATTTTTTTTATGAAATCTAAATTTTAATTAATTTTATTATAATTTAGTTTATTTAATAAATTAAAACGAAAATAAATTCTTAAAATAACTACAACAATATTTTTTTTATATTATTTAGTCTAATTTTAACTTATTTTTTGAGGTCTAGAACCAATCTATTATTTTTGTACTTGGCCAGTATCTTTTTTTACACGATTTTTTTTTTACACGAATTTCTCGGGAACCATTCTATCGTGTAAAAACAGAATTAGGTGTAATTGACTTGCTTTTCAACCGCAGTTACTATTTGGCCTAGAAATTAATCGATTTTGTTGTTAAGACTTTTCGCGTTCACTAGTGTTACATCTCTTAGGAAATCAAAACAAAATTGCACGCGATTGACTTTTACAGTATCAGGTCCATAAACGCCATTCACATTTTCAATACCCTGGCTTTCATTTTCGCCCTTATTAAAGAAAAACTGTTAAATGTGACATATTTTCTCTTTGCTGGTGTCCATCTTCGACGCGTGTACAGACATTACTGAGTCAAACAATAAAAACCTGTCTGAAAACTTTTCTAATATGAAATCTTATCTCTAGACCTACTCGTATAATATAAGGTAGACCCTTCATGTAGTAATTTTATTAGCAAAGGTCGTTGATTTTATTGTCTATTTTTCGTAAAATGATGTTGTTGACAGTTAAATTTAACGCAAAGTTTTCCATCCGATTGAGTACTGGAAGAGTTTCTTCATTTCGCATGCGCACTTGTGCTTAAAAGTACTCGTACTTACATATACGTATACAGCATGAACTCTGTAAAGCAAATGACAAAATTGGGTAGATAAGTATGTTTATTGAGGTTGTCGTCCGTTCAAATCAGGTAAATGATTTCAATATGTCCTTTAGTCACTCAAGAATTTCAAAAATAAGTATAATAAAATATAGTTACAGTATTTACCATAATTATCTTAAAAAACTTAAAATACTTTAATTACAAATTCTTCGATACCCGAAGCGCAAATTGAAATCGTTGACTTGATTTTCTTAGTTGAAAATCTAGTTTGTCGATTACGGTTTGTGTTGGTAAACACCTACTTTTTGAAAAATTGTTATTGCTTGGCTGTAATCGAAAGATTGCATTTGTCGAGTGTTGCTTTTACCGAAGACGTACTGTACACATGTGCATGCAATACATACTTGTATATATATGTATGTAGGTATATTGTTTCGCACACAGGCATATATTTTAATGGCGGTCATAGCGATGAAAGAAACGTTTGCTTATACACAAATAATTTAATTTTAATTGCTTTATATGCATACACACTTCCATGCTTAGTATACACACATATATACATACTATATATACGCACAACTTTCCTCTGACGTTGCTCTCCGAATCCATGTAAGCGTGCTCACATTTGTCTTCTATGCACACCAGCTCTTAAGAGTACTTGGCAACATAGTATACTCAAAAGCAATGGGGCTGAAAGTTTTACGTTAATTAAAATTGAGGAAAAGTGAATTGGTGTATGTACATACTATACACATATACATACATATATTATACCTGTAAGTGAATAAGAAAACGGCGTTAATGGGCTAAATACGTCATTTAGCATGATGATAATTCGCATTAGGAAGTATCCACATGTATATAAGTATGCGTGTGTGTATACATATATAATATCATAAATATAATTTAATATATCGAAAAAATGAGAAAAAATCAAAGAGTGAAATGGGAATCAATACATTATAAAATTAGGTTTCGATCACAACCTGGGCTGAATTAATTAATATTCAGCGCTTTCACATAATACATTATAATACAATATAAATTGAATTGTAAACATTCACACAACCAAATTTTTGTGTTTCATATTTTTATCTTGTAGAAACTTACCTGCTTATGTCCCAAACATACTGTATTTTTTATTTAAAATATTTATTATTTAAAATCAAGTTTTTTTTTAATAATTGGTAGGCTTTAGGTTTATGGAAGTGCATTCTTTCTGATGGTATAAAATTGACCAATAAATAAAATTTAAAGTCAAGCGCCTATTTTAAAACCCTTACATTAGGACTATGTTGGTTAGAGAAAATATCACCATTTTTTGATAAGCTTCTTGCGTACAGCTGCAAACCAACCCATTACAAGTAGTTTTCGGAAAAGGCAAATAAACAGTTGGTACGATGACGAGTGAGATTTCGCAGTGGAGAGAAATCAACTGGAAGGTGATGCTCGAAATTCTATGAAAAGCTGTGGCGACTAACAAAAGGTTTCAAGACCGAAGCATATTCTTATAGAACCCTCAGAGGTGATCTGATAACTGATGCCCAGGCCATACTGAAATCATGAAGGGGACACTTTTCCAGCCTGCTGAGTGGCAATGAAAGCGTAACGACACGAGATAGTGAACCCAATTCCCCAACCGATAAGAATTTAGCAGACGTTGCATTGCCCGACCATGAAGATGTACGGATAGCAATTGAAGATCAACAAAGCGATAGGGCCAATATATTGCGGGCGAGCTATACAAATACGGCGATGAAGAACTGATAAGGAGACCCGTGAAAAGAGGATCCACACATACCATCTCTTCACCGATCGGGATGGATCTCTCCTAGCCTTTCTGTACAAACCGAGGTTTCAGACAAGGCGACAACCTATCATGCGACTTCTTCAATCTACTCCTGAAGAAAATAATTTGAGCTGCAGAGCTGAATCGAGAAGGCACAATGTATACAGCTGCTGTCGTACGCCAATGATATCGATTTCATTGGCCTCAACAACCGCGACGATATTTCTGTTTTCTCCAGCGAAGCAAATGGGTCTGGTAATGAGCGAGGGCAAGACGAAATATCTCTTGTCATCAACTAATGGTAGTCATAACTTCGAAGTCGTAGATAATAACAGGATAACTTTTTCCAGCAGGTGCAATGCAATGCAATTGCAAAATATGAAAAGTAAAGTCCTCTCTCGACGAACAAAGACCAAACTCCACGAGTCACTCATCATTCCCGTCCTGACATCTTATGAGTTTGGGAGAAAGGTTCTGCGGAATATTTATGATCCTTTGCGCATTGGCAACGGCGAATATCGTATTCGATGGAACGTACGATGAGCTGTCCGAATTATACGACGACTCTGACATAGTTCAGCAGACTAACAGACAACGGCTACGCTGACTAGATCATGTCATCCGGATAGACGAAAACACTCCAGCTCTGAAAGAATTAGACGCAGTACCCGCCGGGGAAGTATAGGAAGAGGAAGAACTCTATTCCGTTAGAGAGATCAGGTGGAGAAAGACCTGGTTGCAGTTGATATCTCCAATCACTAAACTGTTGTTTATTGTAAGCGGCGTCTACGCCAGTAAGGAAGAAGAAGATCAAGATTATGAGACGAGTTGAAAACTTGTGTGTCCGTCCGTCCATCTGTGTAAGCTCTAACCAGAATAAAAATTGAAATGTTCTAATGAAACTTGGTATACATATTCCTTGACAACAAAAGAGACGAGTTTGTAGATCCGCTTAATCGGATCAATGTCACGACTACAAAACGGCATTAAAGAAAAACATATAAAGTGCCACAATGGCGGCACTTAACCAAATTCGCCTGAGCCATATGTATACTTAGCATAAACATTTTAGAAATTTTGGCTAACTTTATACCGCATGTATCGGCAAATATATGCGTTATCTGAATGAATATTACAGAGCGTGTTTTACTCATAACAGTGTACCTTTGTGCTTGAAATAAATCAAATTAGCCGAAAACTTGACCTAGTCTCCGTATTACTAATATCATATGTACATATGTGAGGTACTTAATAAAACCCAGAAACAATTTTTAGTATGTGGTCATATTACATTACATTACTAGCAAAAATAAATAAAATCTGGTCAATATTACCCTTTAATCTCATATATTGCATATAATGATTTTCCTTTATCTAATAAATCTTATGCCGAATATAATATATATAATAGAAGTTCACGCAAGTGAGGAAAGTTCTCTGATCGCCATTTACTTGGGAGTGGCCAGAAACGATTCTTTTACATATGACTCAAGCAGCTCACGACTTTCGGTCTTTGACCAAGTATCCTCTGGGTAGCCTAAGAACATCCGTTTGAAGGCGAGCTAAAGTGAGAAGGCGAAACATCCCCTGCATAGGGTTGTGCGCTGGGTTTGGCACCCGCCACGAAAAAAAAACCCCAATGAAAAATCAACAACCGCCTCGGATGAGAGACCCCCCTTTTGATGACGACCATGGCAAACGAAAAAAGGACTACGAATTGAGGGCATGCACCTGGAATGTCCGGTCCCTTAATTGGGAAGGTGCCGCTGCCCAGCTGGTTGATGTCCTCGTGAAAATAAAGGCTGACATCACCGCCGTCCAAGAAATACGATGGACGGGACAAGGACAGAGACGAGTAGGTCTTTGTGGCATTTACTACAGTGGCCATACATAGGAGCGCAAGTTTGGTGTGGAATTCGTGGTGGGAGAGAGACTCCGTCGCCGAGTACTATCATTCACTCCGGTGAATGAACGTCTAGCCACAATCCGTATCAAAGCAACGGCCCCGACGGAAGAGAAGGACGATGTGACCAAAGATGCCTTCTATGAGCGCTTGGAGCGCACTTATGATAGAAGCCCCCGCCACGATGTCAAAATCGTGCTTGGCGACTTTAACGCCAGGGTGGGCAAAGAAAGTATCTTTGGCATTACGGTCGGTAAATTCAGCCTCCACGAGGAAACATCCCCAAATGGGTTGAGGCTGACCGACTTCGCCGGGGCCCGAAATATGGTTATCTGTAGTACTAGATTTCAGCATAAGAAGAGCTACCTGGCTGTCTCCGAAACTACCAACCAGATCGATCATGTTGTTATAGACGGAAGACGCGTCTCCAGTGTTTTAGATGTGCGTGCGCTCCGAGGTCCTAACATCGACTCGGCCCACTATCTTGTTGCAGCCAAGATTCGCACCCGCCTCTGTGCAGCTAAAAACGCACGCCAACAAACACAAGGAAGGTTCGACGTCGAGAAGCTGCAATCACAACAGACAGCCGAACGATTTTCTACTCGACTTGCACTCCTGCTCTCTGAGAGCACTCGTCAACAACTCGGTAAAATAGCAAAACCAGTGAAAAACGCCTGCCTTCCTTCCTTTTCCTTCCTCATCGGCAAAATGTGTGAACAGTGAAAAACGTGGTAACATCGCAGAAATCAGCCATCTTTGTTTTCAATTACAATTTTTTACAATATAAAATATCAAAAATGAAAAATTAAAACAAACTATTAAAAATAGTTCATATATTTATAAATAATATCGTTCGACTCTGATTTTGAGTTATTTTAAGAAACTTTTAAACATATTGAACAGATTGAATTATAAAAGTTGATAATTACTGCAGTATATCGATATATGCCACCCTGCGTTGTGAGAGAGCAATCAGCTGCCACGTTATCTGCGGCAAAAATCCAAATGTCGTAAATTCTCACGTCATCCCACGTCAAAGAGAGAAGGGAGTAGTGTTTTTCACTGTTCAGTTACATTGCGCGCCCATAAGATAGGTCGTGCCAGCTGACTCGGCCCACGAGTTTACGTTTTTCACTGATTGTGCTATGAGGGAACTGTGGGACGGCATTTCAAACTCCTTACGTACAGCTGCAACCGAAACCTTTGGTTTTCGGAAAGTGCAAAAGAACAGCTGGTACGACGAGAAGTGCCGTGTCGCAGCGGAGAGGAAACAGGCTGCCTACCTCGCAACGTTACGATCGACCACAACGCGTGCGGGATGGGATAGATACCGAGAGTTGAAGAGGGAAGCGAGACGCATTTGCAGACAGAAAAAGAAAGAGGCCGAAATGCGTGAATATGAAGAGCTTGATAAGCTGGCCGACAGGGGTAATGCTCGAAAATTCTACGAAAAAACGCGGCGGCTTACAGAAGGTTTCAAGACCGGAGCATACTCTTGTAGAACCCCCAAAGGTGATCTAGTCACCGATGCCCAGAGCATACTTAAATTATAGAGGGAACACTTCTTCAACCTGCCGAATGGCATTGAACTCACAACACCAGGAAAAGGCGAACCCGATTCCCCAATCGATGACGATGGAGCAGACGTTCCATTACCCGACCGTGAAGAGGTTCGAATAGCAATTGCCCGTCTGAAGAACAACAAAGCGGCAGGGGCCGACGACCGAGCTATTCAAACACGGCGGCGAAGAACTGATAAGGCGCATGCATCAGCTTCTTTGTAAAGTATGGTCGGACGAAAGCATGCCCAACGATTGGAATTTAAGTGTGCTGTGCCCAATCCATAAAAAAGGAGACCCCACAATCTGCGCCAACTACCGTGGGATCAGCCTCCTCAACATCGCATATAAGGTTCTATCGAGCGTATTGTGTGAAAGATTAAAGCACACCGTCAACAAACTGATTGGACCTTATCAGAGTGGCTTTAGACCTGGCAAATCAACAACCGACCAGATATTCACCATGCGCCAAATCTTGGAAAAGACCCGTGTAAGGAGAATAGATACACACCACCTCTTCGTCGATTTCAAAGCTGTTTTCGACAGCACGAAAAGGAGTTGCCTTTATGCCGCGATTTCTGAATTTGGTATCCCCGCAAAACTAATACGGCTGTGTAAGCTTACGTTGAGCAACACCAAAAGCTCTGTCAGAATCGGGAAGGACCTCTCCGTGCCGTTCGATACCAAACGAGGTTTCAGACAAGGCGATTCCCTATCGCGCGATTTCATCAACCTGCTTCTGGAGAAACTAGTGATATCATCGGCCTCAACACCCGCGCCGTTAGTTCTGCTTTCTCCAGACTGGACAAGGAAGCAAAACAAACAGGTCTGGCAGTGAACGAGGGCAAGACGAAATATCTTGTAGAAACTTACCTGCTTATGTCCCAAACATACTGTATTTTTTATTTAAAATATTTATTATTTAAAATCAAGTTTTTTTTTAATAATTGGTAGGCTTTAGGTTTATGGAAGTGCATTCTTTCTGATGGTATAAAATTGACCAATAAATAAAATTTAAAGTCAAGCGCCTATTTTAAAACCCTTACATTAGGACTATGTTGGTTAGAGAAAATATCACCATTTTTTGATAAGCTTCTTGCGTACAGCTGCAAACCAACCCATTACAAGTAGTTTTCGGAAAAGGCAAATAAACAGTTGGTACGATGACGAGTGAGATTTCGCAGTGGAGAGAAATCAACTGGAAGGTGATGCTCGAAATTCTATGAAAAGCTGTGGCGACTAACAAAAGGTTTCAAGACCGAAGCATATTCTTATAGAACCCTCAGAGGTGATCTGATAACTGATGCCCAGGCCATACTGAAATCATGAAGGGGACACTTTTCCAGCCTGCTGAGTGGCAATGAAAGCGTAACGACACGAGATAGTGAACCCAATTCCCCAACCGATAAGAATTTAGCAGACGTTGCATTGCCCGACCATGAAGATGTACGGATAGCAATTGAAGATCAACAAAGCGATAGGGCCAATATATTGCGGGCGAGCTATACAAATACGGCGATGAAGAACTGATAAGGAGACCCGTGAAAAGAGGATCCACACATACCATCTCTTCACCGATCGGGATGGATCTCTCCTAGCCTTTCTGTACAAACCGAGGTTTCAGACAAGGCGACAACCTATCATGCGACTTCTTCAATCTACTCCTGAAGAAAATAATTTGAGCTGCAGAGCTGAATCGAGAAGGCACAATGTATACAGCTGCTGTCGTACGCCAATGATATCGATTTCATTGGCCTCAACAACCGCGACGATATTTCTGTTTTCTCCAGCGAAGCAAATGGGTCTGGTAATGAGCGAGGGCAAGACGAAATATCTCTTGTCATCAACTAATGGTAGTCATAACTTCGAAGTCGTAGATAATAACAGGATAACTTTTTCCAGCAGGTGCAATGCAATGCAATTGCAAAATATGAAAAGTAAAGTCCTCTCTCGACGAACAAAGACCAAACTCCACGAGTCACTCATCATTCCCGTCCTGACATCTTATGAGTTTGGGAGAAAGGTTCTGCGGAATATTTATGATCCTTTGCGCATTGGCAACGGCGAATATCGTATTCGATGGAACGTACGATGAGCTGTCCGAATTATACGACGACTCTGACATAGTTCAGCAGACTAACAGACAACGGCTACGCTGACTAGATCATGTCATCCGGATAGACGAAAACACTCCAGCTCTGAAAGAATTAGACGCAGTACCCGCCGGGGGAAGTATAGGAAGAGGAAGAACTCTATTCCGTTAGAGAGATCAGGTGGAGAAAGACCTGGTTGCAGTTGATATCTCCAATCACTAAACTGTTGTTTATTGTAAGCGGCGTCTACGCCAGTAAGGAAGAAGAAGATCAAGATTATGAGACGAGTTGAAAACTTGTGTGTCCGTCCGTCCATCTGTGTAAGCTCTAACCAGAATAAAAATTGAAATGTTCTAATGAAACTTGGTATACATATTCCTTGACAACAAAAGAGACGAGTTTGTAGATCCGCTTAATCGGATCAATGTCACGACTACAAAACGGCATTAAAGAAAAACATATAAAGTGCCACAATGGCGGCACTTAACCAAATTCGCCTGAGCCATATGTATACTTAGCATAAACATTTTAGAAATTTTGGCTAACTTTATACCGCATGTATCG
>JBAWJQ010001306.1:0-152076 GCA_037783105.1 Bactrocera zonata | reverse complement strand
TATATTGTATTATGTGAACCATTGTCACTTATGCGTGATTTTCACATATGCATGCTTATGTATATAGTCATATACCAATACTCCCACTACCAACAACATACACTTCTCTCTTCATTCTTTCTTTACCTGTTTTACTTATCCTCTCATATCTCTTTTTCTCATTTCATAATTTTCATACTTGCTAATTGATCTTTCTGAAAACACATTTTCTCTTTCCTTAAATAATAATAACAACAACAATAAACATTTGCACTCTTTAGTTTTAAGCTCACATACATTATGTTAACTTCCTAGCTGTAAGGATTGGAAATTGTGATTGATTAATAAAGTTACATTCGAAAAGAAAGGACTTGTTATTGGCGCAGTCGGACGCGAACTTAAAACGCTAGAAAATAAAAAGTTAAATTTTTATTTTTATTTAAAGTAGTTAAATACTTTAAATAAACGAGATTTTCAGTGCGAAAAGTGCTATGAATAATAAAAAATACACACATAAAATTTAAAAACAAAAAGTGTGAAGAGTTTTAAAGAAAACCCCAATTTATAAAAATTATAAACATTTTTGAATACTCAAAGTGCGTAAAAGCAACAAAAATAGAGATATTCAACGAAATTAAGAAACTGTGAAGTTAAGTTAATGTATTACAAAAAATAAGTAATAATAATAATTATAAAAGTTAAGGTCACCTTCAAATTGTGTAAAGGTCACCTAAAGGACAAGTGAAAGAAGTTAAGCAAAAACGGTTCTAATAAGAAAAGTTTTACAAAAACATTTACATCGAGGATACTTGAAAGGATTTAAGCGGTAGCGGTTCTAATAAGAAAAATTTTACAACAACATTTTCTACCTAAAACAACATTTTGAATACCTAAAAGGTCACCTTGAAAAAGGAAAAAAGCCGTTTTGGACAGACCAGAACATTCGACTACAAAAAAAACATCATTACTACAGGTATTTATAAAAACAACATTTCAACAACAAAATTGCATATCCAACTGCAACAACTAAACGCCAACAAGAAGAAGAATTAGCAGCTGTAATATAAATATTACAACAACACCACACCGGAATACTTTTGATAATACTGTACAAAAACTCACAGTCAAAATGGACAACTTAGATATTAATACTAAATTCAAACTTATTTCTACAAATCTATCTAGCATACTACCATATGATGGTAATGAAAATTCTTTGTTAGGGTTTATAGAACGAATAGATTCTATGATCCCAATATTAGAGTCTTTCCCAGTAGATTTTAAAATTTTATTAATGGGAAATATAAAAGATAAAATTGTTGGAAATGCAAGACAATCATTACTAATCAATGGTAATGTTGATACTTGGCCTTTGATTAAAAAAGTATTAATTGATAACCACGGAGAAAAGAATTCGGTTGATGAATTAATCGATAAAATAAGGTCTTGTCGTTGCGATTCAACAATAGAAAATTTTTATAATAAACTTAATATTTTACTATGTCGTTTAAATAATGCATTATATTTTAGTGAAAATAAGTTAAATGGAATTAATTGTGAAAGTAATGGTAGAATAGCCCTCAATTCTTTCAAGTACGGTTTACCAGAGCCAGTTAAAAGTATAATAGTTAGTCGAAATCCTAAAGATTTAAAAGAAGCGTATGATATTATAAAATCAAATGGGTATTTAAAATATAATAATCGATTAAATTTTTGTACTAATTCTAATAAACATGAACAACAAAATAACAAACAAATAAATAAATATTCGAATGCAGATCAGTTTTACAACAATAATAATAGTACTGGACGAAATTACAAATGCGAAAACTGTGGTGAACACAATAATAGCGTTAGCAGGGGACGCTACTACAACAATAGCACAAATAATGAACGACATCAACACCAGTATGGACAGCAGTATGAACATCAGAATAATAATAACTTATACCCAAACCCTTCGGTACAGTCGAGGATTACATCTAATATTCGAAATAGTGGACGAAAATTTTTTTCGCAAAATCAATATCAAAATCATGGTACAAATAATAATATTTTTCGGAATAATGATATTCCTGGCCAATCATCAGTCGAACCAATGGAAATTGGAAATTTTCAATTAGTAGCCGAAGAAAACTACCCTATATAATTGTAAACACGCATATAAGGAAACTAAGATTCATTGTAGATACAGGAGCGGAATTTAGTGTAATAAATCCGAAGTTATGTAGACCCCAATATGCAGTAAAACCAACAATAAGGTCATTAAAAGTTTTGGGAAGATATATTTTAACAAACAATCAATTTCGTGTACCACTTTTTAAAGAATTTAATAAAACTAACTATTTTGTGAATTTTATAGAATACACGTTTCACAATTATTTTGACGGCATTATAGGGAATAATATTTTATTTGATTTAAATACAATAATTGATTACAAAAATAGGAAAATAACAACAGACGATGCAACAATGCCTATATACTTTAGTGAAGAAGAAGAAATTTCTCTAAAAGACTATATAACAAATCAAAGCTTACAGGTACTTAGTTGCGAAGAGGAAATAGAAGCAAACTCAGTGGTAAAGTTTGCCAAACATTTAAACCCAAAAGATGAGGAAGTTTTAAAGACGGTTTTAAATAACTATCAGGACATTTTTTACAAAGAAGGATAATACTGTTGCTGATACTTTAAGCAGATACTTTGTTTCAAATAATGAAAATTTCTTAGATAGAGATATATACAATAATTTTGGAGATAGTAAAATTGAAAGTAAAAAAGTAGCATACCATAGTCCTACATCATTAGATGCAACTGTACACAGCGCGTTAGAAGATAATTTAAAATATATATTTATTACGGAAAGGAGTATCAATTGCTATAAGAACCAAATCTACTTGAAATATGGCCAAGAGGAAAAAATATATTTAGAAATCGTTAATAAAAAGTGTCAAACTCACATAATAGTGACTCAACATTCTGACCTAAAAAGTATTTTAGAGAAATGTCTCATAAACAAGGGCGTTATATGTATTTTTTGTGAAAATAATGAACTTTTTGTAAAATTCCAATATTTGTATGTAAATTTCTTTGAAAATAGCAACCTTAAACTATATAAATCAAATATTAAATTAAATGAAATTACCGATAAGAACGAAATATTAACAATCATAGAAAATGAGCATCTCCGTAATAATCATAGGGGTATACAAGAAGTTTTCCTTGAATTGAAAAATAAATACTTTTATCCTAAATTATATAAACTAATAACTCACGTAATAAATAATTGCTCAATTTGCCAAATAGCTAAATTTGATAGAAAACCAGTTAAAATGCCATATCAAGTTACAGAAACGCCCACTCATTTTAATGACATAGTTCATATAGACATTTGGTTTCCAAGCAGAAATATAATGTACCTTACAACTATCGACAAATTTTCTAAGTATGCCACTTTTCATAAGCTTAATGATAGAAATTGGATAGCAATTTTAGCAGCTATAAAAGAGCGAATTCAATATTTAGGTAAAATGAATAAAATTGTGTTTGACAACGATAGGTGCATTCTACACAGTGCAGTACGTTTGTTTTTAAAAGAACAAGATATCCAAATGCATACTACTACAGCGTATTTAAAAACTGGAAACTCAGACGTAGAACGACTACACGGAACTTTAAATGAGCATCTAAGGTTAATGGAGGCCGACAAAGAAAATAGAGATTTAACTTTGGAAGAAAAACTTTTTAAAATTTTCAATTGCTATAATAATACAATTCATACAACAACAAAAATGAAACCCATTGATTTTATAATAAAAAATTTTGATAAAGAGTCCATTGAAGAGCTAAGTAAATTGTACGAAAAACAGAAAGTTGAAAGGATTGAGAAATTGAATAAAAATAGAGATCATGAACCAAAGGAATTGGTAAATAATATTGTGCTTAATAGACAAATTCCTAAAAATAAACCTAAATACAAAAAACTGGTTGAATATAATAGAAATGGAAATTATGTTACCGACATTTCAAACAATCGCAAAACAAAATATTATAAGACACAATTAAGAAGACGATATGAGTTTCAAAAATAAGTAATTACTAATTTAATAATATTTATTGTATTTATTAAGTAAAAATGTAATTTTAATTTACGAGGTCGCAAATGTCTTAAGGGGGGAGGAGTCATATACCAATACTCCCACTACCAACAACATACACTTCTCTCTTCATTCTTTCTTTACCTGTTTTACTTATCCTCTCATATCTCTTTTTCTCATTTCATAATTTTCATACTTGCTAATTGATCTTTCTTAAAACACATTCTCTCTTTCCTTAAATAATAATAACAACAACAATAAACATTTGCACTCTTTAGTTTTAAGCTCACATACATTATGTTAACTTCCTAGCTGTAAGGATTGGAAATTGTGATTGATTAATAAAGTTACATTCGAAAAGAAAGGACTTGTTATTATATTGTATTATATGAATAATTGTCACATACATATGCGTGATTATTTTATATTGATATTTATATTTCCGAAAAATGGTAAAAATTTTATGTGATAAAATTAAATAAAAAATAATTTTAAATAAATTACTATTTCAAAAATTATATTAATTTCGTCTATTATAAAATGAACTAAAATGCTCATATAAACACTTCATTTCATTCCTTTCATTTCTTCAAAAAAATTAATGACCTTCATGAAATATGCATATTCGCTATATTTCGTTATCATTTGCATATTTGTACCAATAGAATTTCTATGGCATATACATACATATGTATGTATATTATTTCTTTGGCACATTTGTCTGTATGTTTACGAACACAAATACGAGCCACATACATAAATATTGTTACAAAAAGTAGTATTAAGTTATATTTGTATTGCTATATGCATCCCTTATTATGAACAATAGCTGTAGGTATATGGAATAGCATTTGTCTTGTTGTAGACATCTGGCGCCGCACTGTCTGCTTGTCTACTTCAACAATTGCTGAGTCTGGCGCCGCGGCTGTCTGCTTGCGTCTGGCGCCGTATAGCCGTATGTTCTGGAAATTTCCAGGCGCAATATTCTAGAAGGACACGTCGGCATCAGCGAGAAGTGCGTGGCTATATAAGCCGTGGCAGCGCCAACGTAATCAATCAGTGCTAAGAGTAAACTGCTATAGTGTAGACGAGTTGTGAAATAAAGAGTTGTTGAATTAAATTAAACAGTGTTGATTTTATTTGTCAATCCAGAGATACGAACCTAACAAAGTAAACTAGCAAGAGTAAATTCGTAACAATTGGTGTCAGAAGTGGGATTGTCAAATAATCCAAATTCAAGATGGTTAAATTCGGAGAATTGAGAATTCAGCAATTAAAAAAGGAACTGGAGGAGCGTAATTTGCCGATAAGCGGGCAAAAGGCGGATCTGCAGGCACGATTACGTGAAGCAATGGAAGCGGATGGAATTAATGTGGACGAGTTCGAATTTGTTGGGCCAGAAACTTCTACAAAGGTAGAAGAGAAAGTAGAAGAACAACGAACATCATCAAGTGTAGACATGAACACGTTGTTAGTGGCTATTAAGCAAATGGCAGAAAATGCAGTGCAAACAGAAAATCGTCTGGCACAGCAAATAGCAGAAAATGCAGTGCAAACAGAAAATCGTCTGGCACAGCAAATAGCTGAAAATACATCGCAGTTAAAGTCTTGTCTTACACAACAAATGACTGAAAATAATACGCAGTTAGAAAAGCGTTTGGTACAACAGATTACAGAAAATAATATACAAGTGCAAGAGAAATTTTCAAAATTTGAAGACGAATTAAGCACAATAAAAAATGACGAAGAAAATTTAAGATCAGAATTTCTTCAACTGAGTAATCGTATGCGAGAACTGCAACTGCATGGCCCTGCACCATCAACAAATAATCCAAGATTGAAGGCACCCACATTCGATGGAAGTATTCCATTTCAAATTTTCAAACTTCAGTTTGAAAAGACAGCAATGGCCAATAACTGGAATGCAGCGGACAAAGTGGCGTCCTTGTTTGTATCATTGAAAGGGCCTGCGGCAGAAATCCTTCAGACTATTCCAGACTGTGAACGGGACAACTATGAGGCATTGATGAGTGCGATAGAAAGACGATATGGTAGTGAGCACCGGAAACAAATATACCAGATCGAACTGCAAAATAGGGGTCAGAAAATGAACGAGTCATTGCAAGAGTTCGCAACTGAAATAGAACGACTGGCTCATTTGGCAAATGCAGATGCACCTGTGGATTACATTGAGAGGGTAAAAATTCAATGTTTCATAAATGGAATTCGTGATGTGGACACCAAACGCGCCACATATGCATTGCCAAAAAGAACGTTTGCTGAAACGGTTTCGCACGCCCTCACACAGGAAACAGCTTCCCTACTAAGTAAACCAGCACACAAGGTACAAAGGGTTGAAATGGAACAACCGGCGCTGATGGAAGAAATATTGAAGACTCTGAAGACAATTGCTGCACCGCGAGTAAATACAACAGGCAGATGTTTCAACTGTGGAAAAGCGGGTCACTTTGCCCGAAATTGCAATATAAAAGTAAACCCATCAAAACGGAAACAACCAACAGATAATGAGGACGAAGCATCCACATCTCACAAGTCGTTAAACTAAAACGGAACAGTTCAAAGGGGCGTGAGCTGGTTCCCACAACTATTTGCCCCGCCATCTCGATATCACAAATAGGTCGCCATGACAACAATCTTACTATCAACGGCATCGTAAATGGACGACTGTCAACGCTTACTTTGGATACTGGTGCCACACATTCAATTATCCGACCGGATGTGGTAAGAGGAACGGTTGAACCATTAGTCGGTTGCAAGCTTCGAACGGCCACCGGGGAGGAAGCAGCTGTCGCGGGAAAAGTGTTTTGCAAAGTGATGATTGGTACCCTGGAAGTTAATCACACCTTCATCGTAGCAGAAATCACGGATGAAATTATAATGGGAGTAGATTTCATGATTGATCACGGGGTTACTTTGGATTTAAACAAGCAAATGCTGTTTTGCCAGAACATGGAGATGGCTATAAACACCGGATATGTGACCAACGTTGAAAGTAAGAGGGTGATTGTTGATGATAATCAGAGCATTCCACCAAAATCTGAGGCGATTGTATGGGCTAAAGTGAATGGAGGAGGTGGGACTGAAGAGTTGTGGATTGTGGAACCAACAAAAATAGATACACCCATATTGGTAGGAAGAACGCTTGTGAAAACTAGAGAAGACGCCACCATTCCGGTGAGAGTAGTGAATGAATTCAACACGCCTATAAGGCTGAAGAAAGGAGCAGTAATTGGACAGTGCCAGAATATAAGTGCAATAGCACGATGCGAACGGTCACAACAGAAGCCTACTATTGAGCCACAGCAGATAAGTCCTACACTCCTAAATAATTTGCTGAACGAACTGCATGGAAATGA
The DNA here is from genome assembly GCA_037783105.1 of Bactrocera zonata. NCBI lineage: Eukaryota > Metazoa > Arthropoda > Insecta > Diptera > Tephritidae > Bactrocera > Bactrocera zonata. Next base: position 144,624 of record JBAWJQ010001306.1, on the reverse strand, counting down.
AAAATTAAAAGCAGAAAAACTATTAGAAAAATACGCATCCATATTTGCAAACGAAGGAAACACAGGAAGAACCGGCATTGTCAAACATCGCATAAATACTGGAGACGCTAAACCAATCCGACAAGCTCCGCGTAGGGTTCCACTAGCAAAACGTGAGGATGCTAACAAAATTATTGAAGACATGCACAAAAACGGTGTAATCGAACCTTCAATAAGTCCATGGAGCTCACCTATCGTCTTAGTTAAAAAGAAAGATGGTAGCACCCGTTTCTGCGTAGATTATAGGAAGTTGAATGATGTCACAAAGAAAGACAGTTATCCTCTACCAAGAATCGACGATACATTAGACACCTTGTCTGGAGCGAAATGGTTTTCTACATTAGATCTACAAAGTGGATATTGGCAAGTCGAGATTGATGAATGTGACCGTGAAAAGACCGCTTTCAGTATGGGCGACGGGTTATGGGAATTCTCTGTGATGCCATTTGGGTTATGTAATGCGCCTGCAACGTTCGAGCGACTGATGGAACATGTGTTAAAAGGACTCAACTGGAAGACATGTTTGGTGTACCTTGATGACATTATCATCATGGGAAAAAGTTTTGATGATCATCTGAAAAATCTAGAGGAAGTCTTTCAGCGAATAGCATCAGCCGGATTACGCTTGAATCCCAAAAAGTGTTCATTATGGAAGAAGCAGGTCACATATCTTGGACATAAAGTGTCAACTGAGGGAATTCACACCGAGGAAGGAAAAATAAAAGCAGTGAAAGATTGGCCTCGACCCACCAACATTCATGAACTCCGCAGCTTCCTCGGCTTATGCACGTATTACCGCCGTTTTGTACCCGGATTTGCGAACGTGGCTAGAAGTTTACATGATTTAACAAAGAAGAATCGCCCGTTTGTATGGCAGTTGGAACAAGAAAAAGCGTTTGAGCAGCTTAAAGAACTACTTTGTACGGCGCCGATGTTGGCTTATCCAATACCTGGAAAGAAATTCATCCTGGATACAGATGCGAGCGCTTATGGAATTGGAGGTGTCCTGTCTCAGCTCATCGACGGACAAGAAAGAGTAATTGGGTATTACAGCAGAGTGCTCGGGAAACCAGAGAAAAACTACTGTGTGACGCGAAAAGAACTACTAGCTGTGGTGGAATGTGTAAAACATTTCCACAAGTATTTGTATGGACAACGATTCTTGCTGAGGACTGATCATGCAGCATTAAAATGGTTATTACAGTTTAAGAATCCGGAAGGCCAAATTGCACGATGGATCGAAAGATTACAGAATTACGACTTCGAAACGGAACATCGAAAGGGGATTCACCACAAAAATGCGGATGCATTATCACGTCGCCCTTGTCCACTGGAATGTAAACATTGCTCCAAATCAGAGGGAAAAGAAGGTATAATCGACGTGCGATTACTGAATATAGAACCTGAAGATGATTGGACTCCTCATCGCATCAGAATCAATCAGCTGGAGGACCCTGATCTTGCAAAGCTGGTAATGGCCAAAGAAAATGGGGTACGACCACCAAAGGAACAAATAAGTAACGAGAGTCCAACGGCAAAAGCATATTGGGCCCAATGGAACAGCATAAACCTCGTTAATGGATACCTTCATCGTACCTGGGAAAGTGAAGATGGCAAACAGTCTCGTCTTCTGATCATAGTACCGAAGTCCATGATCCCAAAAGTATTGAAAGAATATCACAATGGACCTAGTGGAGGGCACCTTGGAATTACAAAAACTATAGAGAAGATTAAACAACGGTTCTACTGGATCGGTTGTCGAGATTCCATAGCAGAATGGATAAGTAATTGCGTAGAGTGCATGGCAGCTAAAGGTCCTAAAGCCAAAAGTCGCGGTAGGCTACAACAGTACAACGTGGGATCACCATTTGAACGAGTCGCAATGGATGTTGCAGGTCCGTTCCCAACCAGTACGGCCGGAAACAAATATCTACTGGTTGTCATGGATTATTTCAGTAAATGGCCAGAAGTATATGCCTTACCAAACCAAGAAGCGAAGACAGTAGCCGAAGCGTTTGTAGCAAATTGGATAACAAGGTTCGGAGTGCCCGTCGAATTACACTCAGATCAAGGCAGGAATTTCGAATCTTCCATTTTCCAAGAAGTCTGTACATTATTGGGCATCCACAAGACACGGACAACAGCGTTACACCCACAATCAGATGGGATGGTGGAGAGATTCAACCGAACGCTCGAAGAACATCTGCGGAAAATCGTTGATAAAGACCAACGGAATTGGGACAAGTGCATCCAGATGTTCCTGCTGGCGTATCGTTCAGCGAAGCACGAGACAACTGGTTACACGCCAGCAAAGATTATTTTCGGATCTGATCTGCGACTCCCTGCTGATCTTAAGTTTGGAACGAATCCTACAGCTGTAAGAAATGATGGAGATTATTGTTCTGCCTTAAAGGAAGAAATGAATGAATTGCATCTAATGGTAAGACAGCATACGCATCTGATGAGCAATAAGATGAAGGACCGGTTCGATCAAGCGGCAAATTCAAAAGGTTTTGAAGAAGGTGATCTGGTCCTGTTGTACAATCCACTTCGAAAGAAAGGCTTGTCCCCGAAATTGCAGACAGCCTGGGAAGGACCCTATATGGTGATGAAACGACTTAATGACGTGGTATACCGCATACAAAGAAATGGGAAAGCACGATGTAAAATGAAAGTAGTACATTTGGAGAGGCTCGCCCCATTTGGTTCAAGAGGATTTGTGCCTAATCGGGACGATTAGGCTTTAGTGGAGGGCAGTGTTACAAAAAGTAGTATTAAGTTATATTTGTATTGCTATATGCATCCCTTATTATGAACAATAGCTGTAGGTATATGGAATAGCATTTGTCTTGTTGTAGACATCTGGCGCCGCACTGTCTGCTTGTCTACTTCAACAATTGCTGAGTCTGGCGCCGCGGCTGTCTGCTTGCGTCTGGCGCCGTATAGCCGTATGTTCTGGAAATTTCCAGGCGCAATATTCTAGAAGGACACGTCGGCATCAGCGAGAAGTGCGTGGCTATATAAGCCGTGGCAGCGCCAACGTAATCAATCAGTGCTAAGAGTAAACTGCTATAGTGTAGACGAGTTGTGAAATAAAGAGTTGTTGAATTAAATTAAACAGTGTTGATTTTATTTGTCAATCCAGAGATACGAACCTAACAAAGTAAACTAGCAAGAGTAAATTCGTAACAATATGTACATACATTCATAATAACAAGTGTCGAACGCATCTTCGTTTTCACGGTCAATCAATGGCCGAAACAGGCGTTTTGTCAAAGAGTCAAATGCTGAACACATTGAGTGGGGCAGACTGCAAGCGACATCTGTCAAATATTAAAATATACACGTTCATATGGACACAGTTATGTAGTTGTGCAGCTGTCTAAATAACTGTGTCCATAAGAATGTGTGTATTTCAATATCAGATTTAGATGGCGCTTGCAGTCTGTAGTGTTCTATATGTTCAGCACATCAATCTGTCGAAGCACTGACGCGACGAGACGCGAAAGAAACTAACAAACGATTGCCGATTGTTACCGCTTCCCTTGCCGCTGTAACAGCTTCGCCAACAAACTAGCGTAAATATGTATGCATATGTATGAGCTTGCATACATATCGACGCAGATTTTTGCGAGTCACGGAAAAATATTTTAGACAAATATTATAAATCGACAACTCCTATGTTGCCACTTTTCTCACTTCTTTCTTTGAACAAACACCAGAAGATGTTCAATTTATGATTTTTAGCTTTTGCCATCGTCGCGAAAAGACGCTTGTTGGCAAAGGCATGCTCGGGGAGATGTAATGGTGTCTACTTTTATGAATGAAGCGAGGTCGCTTGTGGCATATGCGCCTGCGTTTATGAATGAAATCGTTTTTGTTGTAAATTTTACTACATTTGGGCTTCGCCAATTCGGCTACCATATTGACTTGTGATGCTTCTGCTATTTAGACAATTGTTGTTTTTCTAGAACAATGCTTCAATTTTTTGTTGGTGACATATTCACATGTGTATGCATATGTTTGTATGCTTGTGCATTATGTATATGTTCGGAAGTGTATGCAAATATATGTACATATAAGTGTATATGAATGTATGAACATGCAGATCAATGCGCGCACATGTAATATATTGATAAGTGATAAAATCATGATATGAATTTCTGAACGCGCACATGCGTATTTACATATGCAATCATATGAGCAGATTATAAGATTAATATGATAGACGATGTACAGTGACTCACACGTCTAACCGGACGCGGGCATTGCCAATGATGCCACCCTCCAATCACATAGTGAACATTTTAAAAATGATACATATGATACATCAAATTAAAGGAAAAATCTTCTATTTTATTTTAAGAAACAAATTTTATATGTTGCGAGCTATTTCTCTAAATTTTGCGCAGTGAATACATTTATTACTATTTTCAATTTTCTTAAAATAAAATAGAAGATTTTTCCTTTAATTTGATGTATCATATGTATCATTTTTAAAATGTTCACTATGTGATTGGAGGGTGGCATCATTGGCAATGCCCGCGTCCGGTTAGACGTGTGAGTCACTGTATTTACATATACATATGTATATTGTTGTGATAAATTCAATTTCTATTACTAAGAAATAATACAAAAATATTTATTAGTATAGTATATTATGTAAAAATCAAATAAAATTATTAAATATTCAAGTTTAAATTGACTGTAAATAGTACTATGCATTCATATAAAATTATACTCATATCATAATTATGTTTACATGTCAATATTAAATTGCCGACGGCAAAACGCAAAAGCATACATTCATACATATGTATGTATTGCATATGTATCACACACAAGCGATCCTCTGGTTGAAAGCTAACATGAAGCATGAAAATATCACAATGCTATTGTTGGGAGTATCATAAGGAGCATGCATACATACGTATATTAGACTTAGACAAAATCTACCCAGCCAACCACGGCTACCCGCTTGTGACAAATATTTCAATACAACTACACATTTTTTCTCTATGCACTAACACCAACGCACATTTTCGGGTTATTTTTTGTTGTATGATCACATGTATACGTACGTGAGAGGGTTAAATATTCGCTCGGCCTTAGACACACTCTATATGTTTATCTCCACGTTTACCACCATGTTACCCACTGATTATCTGGTTTTTTACCCGCTGATGGTTTGCAGGGTAACTACTTGTATATAGTATACAAAAGCATACAGGAACTTTTCCGCCAACCAAAAGTCACCTGCATATAAATACACATGTATGTATATTGCCCTGCATTGGTTCTCTTTTATTTACATTTACATGTTATTCTCATAGACTCTAAAAACCCCTCAATCGCTGTTAAATGTGGTGAAACTCGCTCATAATTTGTCTGTGGTGAGACTCTTCCATCTCTGCCGAGTTAGCCAAAAATATTTTTACGTTATTCGCGCCGTGAACCTTCTCTATATTAAACGTTCTCTGCTGTAAATATACGTTCTCTGGTTCACGTTTCAAATATCGTAACTTTTCGAAGGGCTACTCGGCAAAGATGGAAGAGTCTCCCCACAGACAAATTATGAGCGAGTTTCACCACATTTAACAGCGATTGAGGGGTTTTTAGAGTGTATGAGGAATAACATGTAAATGTAAATAAAAGAGAACCACCCTGTAGTTCGGCTGGTGTCAAGCGATTACCAGAGCGCGAATTCTACTAGCGACTTCATGCATTACCGCTAGTTAGTCTTTTCGCTAATGATTTGTAATGCAACGAGGCATTGAATCTGAAAAAAACCCACCCCTAAAAAACGAAACTCAATGCCTATATGAAATTGCAATAACAACATTAATCCGATTGAATGAAAAGTGTGTGATTTTTTTTGCGGCATATAATAATATACAGCGATCCCCGCTTAAATGACTGTAATATTTATTATTTAATAATAATGTAATATTTATTGAATGCGATGAGTATTGTCAAAGGGAAAACATATATGTACATAGTTTTGTAATATTTTTTTTTTAATTTTTATTGTTATTAATAAGTATTTTTGTTATTAATAAGAAATAAATGTGACTTTCATTCTAAAAGAAAAAATATTAGATCGAAGTATTTGAGAAAAAGCTTGGTAAGCACCTCGAGGGACTTAAGCGGGATTCATTTAAGTGCCTTTCGTTTTAAGTGTCTCAAAGATCTTGCATGTTAAGAAGGGGCACTTAAGCGGGGATTACTGTAAATACAAGTGAACGACTAAATTTTTAATTTTCAAATTTACAAGAAATTCTGCAATTGCCCGCAACAATGTGCGAGCAGATCAAAATTCAACAGAAATTTAGTGTCCCGTACTATTCCTGCAGAAATTCGCAGGAATTGTAGTTCGATCGATCGCTCAGTCTACCGTTGTCATTTTTACACTAAATTGTTTAGATCTTGAGTGTCAATTGTAGTTGAAGAGCAGTCGAAAAAGGTCAATAAAGAACAGACATTCCTTAAATAAAAATAATTTATTTTAATGTTGTTAGTGAAAAAATTAAAGTCGAATAAAAAAATAAAAAAGTGAAGTGTAAAGTAATTTATAAGGTATACATTAATACCATAATAATCAATCAATATAATATTAATGTTAAAAAATTTTGCAAGTGAAATAAAACAAATAATAATAATAAAGAAGTTATATATAATAATAAAAAATAAAAACAAATGAAGGTAGCTAAGAAAATTGTAGGTAGGAGACGTCTGCGTAGACTAGTAAGGAATGAGAGGTACAGGTGCGTTGAAAAGTTTTGAAGTGCTACTTTGCAGGATTTTATGCCAGAAAAATCGGTGCCCAATGTGCAAATAGCTAATAATTTACAGGAAATGGAAGTAGAAGAAAATTTAAATGTTTTTGAAGAAGATTCTGGAAAGAGTTTCAATTTAAATGAAGAATTAAGAGAATGGTACATAAAACATATAGTTTCACGCCCATGTGCAATAGACTTGATACAAATTCTTCGCGGTATAAATGTTAATGTGAGTTCCTTTTATAAGTCCGATTGTCCGTCGAAGCCAAATATTTCAACTATTGCTGGTGGCGAATACTTGCATGTAGGATTAAAATGGCAATTAAATAATATAGACAAATTGATTCAGTTAGACGACACCTTGAACATTGATATTAACATAGATGGTTTACCGCTTTTCCAAAGTTCAAGAATTCAGTTATGGTCAATTTTAATTCGTATATATAATATTCAGGGAATGCTAGTTTTCCCTGTTGGTGTTTTTGTTAGAAAGTCAAAACCTAAAAGCTGTGAGGAATATTTAAACTCCTTATTTTCCGAAATTACCGACTTAATTGAACATGGCTTGCAATTGAAAAACACTACTATTAAAATAGATATTAGGGCTATAGTTTGTGATGCTCCCGCACGAGCTTATATTAGTGGAACTCCGTCACATACCTCCCGGTATGGTTGCTCCAAATGTACACAGGTAGGTCGAAAAATAGATGGTGTTTTGACATACAGCACTACCTCTAGTGATTTAATAACTGATGAGGATTTCTCGAACAGAAAGTACCCTGAACATCATAGTTCACTTTTTGTATCACAAAAGAACGTACTTGAAAATTTAAACATTTCAATGGTCAGCCAGATTCCATTGGATTGTATGCATCTCATAGATTTAGGCATTATGCGCAAATTTTTATGCAGATTGTTGAATAGGGGCATGCGAATATTCGAAATTTCGAATTATTCGACGCGAATCGAACCGAATTATTCGATCCGAGATTCGACCCGTATATTCGCATTATTCGAATAGTTCGAATAATTCGAATAATTTTAATATTTGACTATTTGTATGATTTTTTATTTAGCGCCAGTAGTATCTGAATCTCGTTCATGCATCTGACGTACATCTGTCATTCTCGTTTCAAATATTCAAAAAATCAAACATTGGTTATTTTTTATTATGTTGTTGTTAATAAATGCCTAAATCAATTTGAATTAAATAATAGTTTTATTTTCTTTAATTTTGTTCTATTACTGCAATAGAATAATCTATTTAAGATTTTACTTCTTCGAATATTTCGAATTGCTCGAATTATTCGCATTATTCGAATAGTTCGAACTATTCGAAATATTCGATATTTGACTCGAATATCAAATCGAATCTAAGGATTCGATTCGACTCGAATCGAACTGGATTCGCATACCCCTAATATATATAAATATCTTCAATAAAATAAAGCAGTAAAAAACGATACATTAACATGAAATCTAGTGATAATAAAACTAAAAAAATAACAATAACACTGTGATAGCCTTTTTCAAAAAAAATAAAAGACAAGACCAAATTCGACGGTTTCCTCTTATTTCGGGTCCTACGAATCGAACTGCATCATTACTTTTTTGAGTTACAATCATGGTTTCATACAAAAATTTTTGTTGAAGTTTTTCATCAAAGTGGCCCATTGTAAGAGAAAGGCACATTTTCTTCGGTCTCTAACTTTTTTAATGTTGACTTTTTTGGTAAACTTTCTTTGGCAAAGCTTCTCAGAATAAGTCCGTCTTTAAGTTCTTAGATGACTGTAAACCCCAAAATCAATGTTTTTTGTGTCCTTATAGCCAATATGTCGAAAAAACTGAAATTTAATTCATTTTTTTTTAATGTTTTTTCCCTCACGTTTCGTCAATATTTTAATTTACCCTTTTATACATGATTATTGTGTACAAATCAGCAAGCAACGAGTCAAGCTTTTTGCCGCTGTACCAATGCTCAAGGGGGGCGGCGACTTGGTGAAATCTTTCTCCATGCTCATCGGATTCAGTCGGAACTTGCTGTTCAAAATGGTCCTTGTGATGGTGAAGGAAATGAATTTTTAAGGACATATTCACACCTATTTCTTCAAAAGCGTCCACCATGTCATCCACATATTTTTTCCAATCTTCAGACCGGTGCACTCCTAAGCAATGATTTATAACGATCATAACGGAGTTCCAGGCAATTTTTTCATTTGGCCTTAGAAGTTCTCCGAATTTTGCGTTCTTCATAAGTTTTCTTATATCGGAGCCATGTTGGAGCTTATGGCAATTGGAACCGGATTTTTTGTGTTATCCACATACAGCAATCCTGCTTTTAAACTATTTTTCGACGAGTCAATAAACAAGCGCCATTGCTCTGGTTTGTACTCACAGTTCATGTATTGCATAAGACCAGGAATATTTTTACAATACGAAAAAGTATTGTCGCTATTAACCTCAAAGAAATCTAAAAGCTCCTCCTTTCTTTTGCGGTATCCATACACCTTCACAACTTTAGACAATATATTTACCGATCGAAGATGATGTGCTAGGCAAATTGCTTGTCTTTGCGATAATTTCAGCTGTCGTACTATCGTATTCAAACGTTCTTGGGAAATCTCCAAGTGATGACATGGGTTTTCAACTTCGGTTGGGTTATACATTGAGAGTAGATCTGTAGGCTCGGTGGAAAATGTTGGCGAAATATATCTGTCAGTTGGACTTGGACATCTTGATATCGGAACATTTTCTGAGTGAGATACTGGTAGCTGTGCAGATTGAACACTTTTGTAAACTGTGTTTTTTTTTGTTGAGTCTTGCCAATTTGTTCTTGCACGCGTAGCCGTTACCAGTATGATGCCCTTGTGGATCTATCCAAATCATTGGGATGCCGAACCCCATTTTTAGGCACAGTTTTTTGACCAGTTATGCAGGTTGTTGTTGCATTGCATGCAAATGGTATTTGGTGCCCAATCTACGTCTCTTATAACGGGAAAATCGAAATATTCCTCGTTGATGCCGGCAGTTCCCGAAGATATTTTGCGTCTACTCCGAGGGCTTGTAAATTTTCCACATACGTAGCAGAACAACGACAGGCCAATTGGACACTTATTCATTTTAATTTATTTTCTTAATATACAAGGCACTAAAACAATGTTCTTTCCGCGAAGTCAAAGTCAAATTAACTACTGCAATCTACGCTTAAATTTTGACTCTTAGGCAAGCATTTAACGTTTCTTTCAAACGATACTTGTTGTTATTTCTTATCAGTGCAGTGGTTAAAAGCTTGACTCGTTGCTTGCTGATTTGTGTTGAACATTGATAGATGAGTCTTATTAAATTTAATTTAAATATTGTGTACAAATTTATGATACTTATTGATAACACTTATAAGATACAAAAAAAAATAAAACAGCACACAAACATAGTTAGTGTAGCTTTTTTAAAAATACAAATTTTGTTAAGTTTTTTTTCTAATGGTTAGTTTGCTTAAGTTTCTTACTATTACAAGATGTCACTTAATGTATAAGTATCAAAGGGTAAATTAAAATATTGACGAAACGTGAGGGAAAAAACATTAAAAAAATTGGATTAAATTTCAGTTTTTTCGACATATTGGCTATAAGGACACAAAAAACATTGATTTTGGGGTTTACAGTCATCTAAGAACTTAAAGACGGACTTATTCTGAGAAGCTTTGCCAAAGAAAGTTTACCAAAAAAGTCAACATTATAAAAGTTAGAGACCGAAGAAAATGTGCCTTTCTCTTACAATGGGCCACTTTGATGAAAAACTTCAACAAAAATTTTTGTATGAAACCATGATTGTAACTCAAAAAAGTAATGATGCAGTTCGATTCGTAGGACCCGAAATAGGGGGAAACCGTCGAATTTGGTCTTGTCTTTTTTTTTGACTATCACAGTGTTATTATTGTTTTTAGTTTGACTATGTCAAACCGAAGATGCCTTTCGTTAAGGCTCGAAGGACCATGTTTAATTACCGACCCAATTTATTGGGGAATACAGACCACTGATTTCAATATTCACTTACACTCGCGCGAGTGCTTAAAATGAAAAAATGTTATTTGGTTAAAAGGTAAAATTTATTTAAAATTATCGTTTGTTTATAGTACAATGGTTTGCGAAAATATATCGCATGTATATAGGTAGAAGCGTGGGATCGCTGTAAGTCGGCGCAGGCGGAACGATGATGAAGCAAAAAGTGGGAAATCCGCGGCGCAGTGTAGAAACGAAAATATGAAGCGATTGTTGATGCGCGGCTTGTATAGATCGTAACAAGTGCGGCACAGTGTCGAAAAGAAAGTCCAAACAAGCTGTTGATATGCGAGATGTAAAAATCGAATGTGTCCGCTTTCCCTTTTACCTATCCTTTTAGTTGAGTGGGTTGATTGATGTAGAGGTGTGGTGAGTTGTGTTGAGTGGTAATGTATTAATATGGTGTCATCAGATGGTGAATTGAGCTGTCTTTTATTAGTGTTCGCCAGTTGTCCCGGATAGAGTGGGGGCAGGCTGAACTCATTTAAACACACCACTCAATGTTGCACGAAGCAGCTACAATACCAAGTTTGCCAGCTGCAACAATTCAAATCGAGCCACACAAATTCACCGACAATCAACAATAGGATGTTTGTGCAGCCTCCAATCACTCATGTCAATCCAACCACTCAATTCAATCATCACTCAACTCTGCCACGCACTCATCAACTGCAATCACTTTGCTAGCTACTGCAAAAGCACTAATCATCACGCCGATTCAGCAAATCAACGTTAGAATTCTGATCGACTCCGGGTCAGAAATTTCACTCGTCTCTGAACATCTCATCACGCAAGCTTCAATCAAAAGATGCCACTCATCAGTTACCATCACGGGAATCGGCGGTAAGAATGTCATTACATCAAAGGGGTCAGCTGACCTCATACTCAAGGCAAGTCACTCTGACACAACTGTGCAAATCGTTGCTCAGATTTTACCAATACTTACTGTCCGTTCATGGACTAATCCACACCATATCAAGCTTGCAGATCCGAGTTTCTTTCTGCCACAACCAGTGGACATTATCATCGGCGCTGATTTTTTCGGTCGAATTATTAAACCAAACATCGTCAGATACCCGTCAATCACTTCAATTGCTCAACTTTCAATTTTCGGTTGGCTCATCATTGGACCAGCAGCACTCACATCAACTCAGCAGCCTCGTCTCTCACTCATTACCACCTCAAACACTAGACAAGAAAGCAATCTCGACGAGTTGCTCACTCGATTCTGGATTCAAGAAGAAGTTCCAGAGCAATCGGTCAGTGAACTGACCCCAGAAGAAGAGCAATGTGAAAAACACTTCAAAACGACACATCAACGAGACCAATCGGGGCAATACATCGTCCGACTGCCAATCATCTCAGAAAAATTAAATCTGGGAAATTCGTACAACTCAGCACATCGACGGCTACAGCAAATCAGCAAGAAACTCAACACCAATCAAGAATACAAGCAACTCTACACAGAATTCATGCAAGTCTACGAAGGAATGGGACACATGACTGCCGTGTCAGACACCACCATCACCATCGAGATGACCTTAGCACATGATACTTCGGAATCAGGAGGGTTGAGGGTCTTAAACGGTGAGTCAGCTGTTAAATGTCACCAGCGCCCTCAATCAGTATACTATCTGCCATCTCACGGAGTGTTACGTCCCGACAGTGTCAGCACCAAACTCAGAGTCGTCTTCGACGGCTCGTGTGTCACCACATCAGGAAAATCACTCAACGGTTTGCCGCATATCGGAGCAAAAATTCAACTTGATATCACCGACGTACTTCTATACCTCCGACTACACCAATACATCGTCTCGGCAGACATTGAAAAAATGTTCCGGCAAATCAACGTACACCCAGACGACTGGGACTTGCAACGCATTCTTTGGTTCAATAATAATAAAGAGATTACGGCATATCATCTCACCACAGTCACCTACGGCACGAGATCAGCACCGTTCCTTGCCGTCCGAGTCCTTCAACAACTCGTGGAGGACGAAGGAAAAAATTATCCACTCGCAGTACTTGCACTCAAGTACGGCAGATATGTCGACGATATTTTCGGCGGAGCTGAGAACACTTCTGAGCTAAAAGCAATCGTCAATCAATTAAAACAAATATGCACAGCGGGCGGTTTCCCACTCGCCAAGTGGCAATCAAACAGCGAAGAAGTACTCAATTTCATTTCACCAGCTGGAGCACGTGATGAACCGCACCAGCTTGGAGACTGCACGAGCAAACTGCTAGGATTGTACTGGCATGCAAAGTCGGACAATCTTAGATCCATCATGAAAAGCCACTCGGACAATCAGAACAAGTCCTCCAAACGAACAATCTTATCTGAGGTGGCTCAGATCTTCGATCCACTGGGATTTTTATCACCGCTCACAATCAGGGCAAAGATGCTACTGCAGGAATTGTGGTTGCAAAAAATCGATTGGGATCACCAGGTCCCGTCGAAAGTATTGCAATCATGGCAATCACTGCAACTCGAACTTCAACAAATCGACACATTCAACATTCCACGCTGGATTAACACTTCAAAGGCACGAATTGTGAATTCCACGGGTTTTGCGACGCATCTCAGCTCGCAATGGCAGCAGCAATCTACGTCACTGTTCACTCAGCATCCGGAGAGACACTCACGACATTCCTTTGCGCAAAGACAAAAGTAGCACAACTCAAACGACTCACTATCCCACGACTAGAGCTATCAGCAGCGCTGCTACTATCGAAATTAATAACTTACGTCAAAGCCACTCTACAAGTTGACGCACAATCAACCACTCTCTGGACTGACTCATTAGTCACACTCACGTGGATTTGATCACATGCGTCACGCTGGAAGGACTACGTACAGAACCGAGTTGTCAACATCCAATAACTCACCACAGATTGCAACTGGCGGTATGTTCAAAAAAAAAACAAAACAAAACCCAGCTGACTGTGCATCTCGAGGCATCACTCTCGCTCAGCTATCATCACTGTGGTGGACGGGACCACCATGGCTCTCAAAGTCACGAAGCCACTGGCCTCGGCAGCCAGACACTCAGGACGACACCACTACTCAAGAAGCTCGTCCAAATCTCACTCTCGTCATGACAACCACTCAAACGATTAATCAATGGGAGTTGGTCCACAGGTATTCAAATTTCCGCACTCTCATTCACGTCACTGCTACAATTTTCAGAGCTATTGACACACTCAAACGAATACCGGGGTCATCTCTTGCCGCACCACTCACCCCAAAAGACATTGAGAGAGCAACAATCTACTGGGCAAAGTCAACTCAAGCAGCGTATTTTTCACTCGAGTTGCATCAACTCAAGGCCAATCGTGCACTACCTGCAAATCATCCGTTCCACCGACTGAAAGCATTCATCGACGAACACGAAGTCTTGCGAGTTGGTGGTCGACTCTCGATTTCCACACTCACGTACAATCAACAGCAGCCAATTATTCTGCCAAAACACTCTACACTCACGTCATTAGTCATCTACAACGGACACCTCCGTACAATGCACGGTGGCACTCAGCTAACGATGGCAGAAGTTCGACAATCATACTGGATTGTCGGTGGAAGACCAGCAATCAAAACACTCATACTACGCTGTATGAAATGCGCTCACCACAGGGGTAAACGAGCACAGCAACTCATGGGCCACATGCCTACAGCAAGGGTTCAACCATCAAGAGCATTTCTCCACACTGGTGTGGATTACGCTGGACCAATCACAGTCAAATCATGAAGAGGCAGAGACGGCAAACAATTTAAAGGCTGGATCTGTGTATTTGTTTGTATGAGCACATCAGCTGTGCACATTGAAGTGGCAACTGACACATTCATTGCTGCGCACAGACGGTTCACCGCACGCAGAGGCTTCTGACACACTCTTTACTCAGACTGCGGCACAACATTTCTTGGCGCAGATGCCATACTCAAAAAATTATTCACTCAAGGATCATCAGAAAGCACATCAATCGCTTCACTCCTACTGGATAACGGCACTCAGTGGTAATTCAATCCACCTGCAGCACCGCACATGGGCGGCAAGTGGGAAGCAGCGGTAAAGTCAATCAAATTTCATCTCAATCGAGCACTTAGGGACACATCATACTCACTCGATGAAATTATGACTATACTCACACAAATCGAAGCCATCCTTAACTCAAGGCCACTAGACCCACTCAGCGATGATCCTGAAGACCTTGCAGCACTCTCGCCAGGTCACTTTTTGATCGGTCAAGCACTCACAACGCTTCCAGAAACCATTCTACAACCAATCAATATCGCGCGACTATCACGATGGCAGATGATACAGCATCAGCTTCAACAATTCTAGAAGCACTTGTAAACATCATACTTACAGCGTCAACTCGCTACGACGAAATGGTGGCACCCAAACAATCAGTTAGAAATTGGCTCATTCGTATTACTCGCTGACGAGAGGTTTACACCTTGCAAGTGGCCACTTGCAAGAATCACTTAACTGCATCCTGGCGCAGATGGATTCACCAGGGTTGTTACACTTAAAACTGCAACTACCACTCTCGTCAGACCAATCACAAAGTTGGCAATCCTTCCACAGGGCAACAAAATCAAATCAAAAGCACGCTCCTGATGGCGGGCGGAATGTTACGGATTGCCAGCCAATGTATTGCCCACACTCTAGTCACACTATTATAAAATTGCCAATGCATTGCCCACACTCTGGTCACACTGTTATACAGTTACAACACTATACCATACCAGCCACGCTATAAACGGAAAATGTGAGAATTCTTTTTCTTCTAATCTTCAAGTCAATCGGAACACACGTGCAATCATAAAAGTATTTTTTATTTTATATTTTTTATTGGCTCATTTTGTATAGTTTGTAAGTCAATCATTATAAATTAATACAATAAAATTAATTATATAAAATGTACAAAGGCTGTGTATAAAGTGAGGGCTGATTTAATAGATCAGTCCTCATAGTAATAAACGTGGGGTGCAACATCCAAAACCGGTGCACTCAAAATTAAACATATTTCAATTTTTTTGTAGAATGTGTGAAAGTTGAAGGCTTCACCGAATCGGAGTATATTCACCAAATTCAAAAAAGTATCAAACTCGCCAAAGGTCGTTTCTTCAAGCTTCGTTGCTTGGAAAAAAATGGAAAGAGACTCAGCCACAAAATTAAAAGAAAACCATAATACTTATTTTCATAACGAATTTCATACATGTATACATTTTTTTTACGTTAACTTTGACATCGAAGAATTCTTTGTTAACTTTGGCATCGAAGAATTTTTCGTTCCTATGGTAAGCGAAAGGGTTACTTTTCGTAGGACATCGCAGTGTTAATTTTCATCGGTCGAAGTAAGCGATACAATCATGCCGCATCGTTTACCTTGCTCGCTTACCAATGTCTACCATATCCCGCTGGGTATGTGTGCATGCTCCCTATGATACTCTCAACAACAGCAATGTGATATTTTCATGCTTCAATTTTTGCTTTCAACTTGGGAATCGCAATGTATGCAAATACATACATATGTATGTATTCTTTTGCGTTTTGTCACTTTTCGTATGTTTACAGGAGAAGCAAAAAACCGTATAAAAAGAAAACCACTTGAGATATTGAAACAAAATTTTCAAATCTGAATTAACATGAAACTATAAGTATATTTTAGAAAAAAAATAAAGAAAAAATTAAGAAAATTTTATAGTAGGTGTCTTACGTTAATTTGAATTTTGATTTCTGAAACAAAATAACGTATGATCAATCTAAATTTATATTAAAATTAAAAATTTGAATATTAATACTTTTTTAACTTTAAATAAAAACAGGCAAGTTTTTCATATTTCATGTTATTTTTATTATTAATATTATATGTACATAAGTACTAGAAAAAATTTAAATATTTCAAGCTAAAAAATGAGGATAATGTTTAATGAATTCCTAAAAAAGCACTGGTCTGACCACTTGGATCATGGAGTCGCAAAACCGAACTCTGACGGCTCCTCTACCCATATACCGAGGGAGTTGTGGGTGGGAAGAAGCCGTTGGAGAAAAGGGACAGTGAGCTTCTTCACGGATGGGTCAAAGGTGGAGGGGTCTGCTGTCAGGAGCTCTCTATCAAGTCCAGTAGATTTACTACCCCGGAGTGCAGCCTCCTTCAGAGAAGTGACCATGGACTCAAATAGCAGGGATGAGATGAGAGAATTCAGAGCTGATCGACGACCTAACCTCGCTATCAATAGCATCGAGTGTTTTTGTGGTTAGAATGATATGAGTGCCAGACCACAGCGGAATCGCAGGAAATATGAGCTGGCAAGAAGAGGCACCCTAGAACCGCTATCGGTGGAATGGGAGCGGATCTGTGCTCCCGCGAAAGCTTGGTCAGCGCTGAGTCACAATTTTTGCACACGCTGTCGTCATTGCCCTATTGGCTTCTACGCAGTAAGGCTGGGAGTCCTCCTAGACGCCATCTGCAGAAGCTGTATGGAAGAAGATTAAACTAACCAAAGCACACTGAACTTAATCACTAAAAATAAACATAAACAATAAATGAAGGCTAACTTCGATGTAAAAAAAAAAAAAAAAACACTCTGTTATATTTACATATATGAGTGAGGATACGTTATTTTGTTTAACGAAATCAAGCACTTGACGATACGTTTTTTTGAATTTTTAATATAGCTTGGGTATTTTTGATCTCAGAAGCTTAAAATTTGTGACACATATGGAATATGATGTGGTGAATCGTAATCAGTAAAAAACTTAATTTTGAATTTTTTGATGATACGTTATTTTACATTTCAGGTGACGATATATTTGTATACATTGCCGAACAAATAATGCACAAAAATACAAACATACACATGTGTCACCAACAAAAAATTGAGCATTGTTCTACAAAAACAACAGTTATCTAAATAGCAGTAGCATCACAAGTCAATATGGCAGCCAAATTGGCGAAGCCCAAATGTAGTAAATTTTACAACAAAAACGATTTCATTCATAACCTCAGGCGCATATTCCACAAGCGACCTCGCTTCATTCATAAAAACAGATGCCGTAACATCTCCCCGAGCATACCTTTGCCTACAAGCGTCTTTTCGCGACGATGGCAAAAGCTAAAAATCATAAATTGAACAACTTTCAGATGCTTCTTCACAAAAAGAAGTGAGAAAAGTGGCAACATAGTTCTTGTTGGTTTACAATATTTGTCAATTCTGAAATATTTTTCCGTGGCTCGTAAAAATCAATGTCGATATGTATGCAAGCTCATACAAAAACATGCATATAAACGCTAGCTTGTTGGCGAAGCTGTTCGACCAGCAAGGGAAGCGGTAACAATCGGCGATCGTTGGTTAGTTCCTTTCGGCACAGCTCGGATTTTCTACCAACAACACAATGTTGTGGCCCTTTGTCGTCGCGTCAGTGCTTCGACAAATTGACTCTTTGACAAAACGTGAATTTCGGCCATTGATTGTCTGCGACAATGGCAGTGGCGGATTTGCCCTAAGGCCCAGTAGGCCCGGGCCTAGGGCGGCCAGATATTAAGGGCGGCAAATCGTGCCAAAAAATCACTGATAACAACAAGATTAACAAGAAATAACTCAAATGCAAAGTATCTTAACCGTATGCTTATATAATCTTTCTAAATCCCTATTTATGCGTATCGTAGGCAGAGATTTCTTTAAGTGCTGCAGAACAGCAAAAACACATACTTTTTAGCGTTGGAAATATCCCGTATTTAGATTTCATATATCATCAACGACTCACACGGTCTAGCTAATTCAACGAAATGACTGAAGGGGTGAGTTTCAAAGTCAGCATTAAAACGATTTGAATAAAAGCAGTTTTTGAAGATAATATTGTTACAAAAGTAGTATTAAGTTGTATTTGTATTGCTATATGCATCCCTTATTATAGCTGTAGGTATATGGAATAGCATTTGTCTTGTTGTAGACATCTGGCGCCGCGGCTGTCTGCTTGTCTACTTAAACAACTGCTGAGTCTGGTGCCGTGGCTGTCTTCTTGTCTAAACAATAGCTGCATTTGGCGGCGTATAGCATTATGTTCTTATAATTTCCAGAAGCAATATTCTAGAACAGTGTTGTCCAACGTGACTGTGTGCAAGTTATGCTTGTGTTGGTTATTCTAGCGTCAACTGATCAAGCAAAATTCTTCTTTGCTTGCCTACGAAGTTGAATACAGTAGCACAGTCGTGCTTTCACAGACACTTGTCGCGACATGTTGGTGTGAGGTGTCTGGCACTGCCCGTGCGCTATTGTGCGCATAGGCCGTGGACAACGCTGTTCTAGAAGGACACGTCGGCATCAGCGAGGAGTGTGTGGCTATATAAGCCGTGGCAGCGCCAACGTAATCAACCAGTGCTAAGAGTAAACTGCTATAGTGTAGACGAGTTGTAAAATAAAGAGATTTTGTTGAAGTGAATTAAACGGCTTTTTGTTTTATTTGTCAATCCAGAGATACGAACCTAGTAAAGTAAACTAGCAAGGAGCAAATTCGCAACAATATGAACCCTTACCAAAGGGAAATTTTGAGCAGTTTTCTACAAAAATTTTCCCGAAAATTGAATTGGATCAACTGACCCTTATACTATTAGATTTTCTACTGTAGAGCCCAAAAAGAGCCTTCTGCGGCAATTCCTCACTTGATAGACGTATGCTGAAATATCCACGGAGAATCCCTATCTGTCTTTTGAAATCAATGATCCATATGCCTTTTAAGTTTTTTTTAAGTTCTCCGGGATATACTATCGTGGGCGCAATAGCAAGTATTAAGCATACCCTTGTAACCTTAAGTGCATACCCAGAAAAGAATATACTATACGTGTTTGTACAACTTTCGGCAAACTCTATACAATACTCAGGTAGAAAAAGTCGCCATTGAATTAATATCTCGTATGGATCTCTTATACCTCTCTTGTGGCTCAAATCAACACTGCTTCAGAGCAGTCTGTAGTTGACTGCTCCCTAGCTTTTACGAAAATAAAATTACTTGATCACAAGTTTATTGGAACGAAGTTCCTTACGGCAGGCTAGCAGAAGATAGGATTTTGCTGCGGGAGCTAACTGAAAAATAAATAAAAACCGTAAGAAATAACCCGTAAGAAATAACCCGTAAGAAATATCCGTAAGAAATAACCCGTAAGAAATAACCTGTAAGATCGCTAGTTATAGCCTACTTTTAGGTCTTGCAAAATAATTAGGCATGAAAATCTGTAACATTATTGTGTATGCAAATTTGTAATAACAATTGATAACTTAAAACAAAAACAAATTTACCAATTTTTACTTATTTTTTGCATAAAAAAAATTTCACTTTGAACAAAATATTAAAATTTCATTGAAGTGAAAGGTATTAGTATGGATGGCCACAACGATATTGTGTACATGCAAAATGGACAGCTGTGTTGTCTTGGTACATGCCGGCCATGCTGCATGTGCTTGCACTAAATACGTTTATGAGGTGTTGAGTTGTTGCATATTTTTTGGCGCAGGGTTTGAGGAAATAACCCGTAAGAAAAATATTGTAAGATCGCTAGTTATGGCCTACCTTTAGGTTTTGCAAAATAATTAGGACAGATTTTCATGTAACATTATTGTGTATGCAAATTTGTAATAACAATTGATAACTTAAAACAAAAACAAATTTACCAATTTTTACTTATTTTTTTGCATAAAAAAAATTTCACTTTGAACAAAATATTTAGGGTATTCCATCAAACTCATAAATGCCTCATAAAATTCATAAACTCGTAAAATTTTGTGCCTTATAAATGAGCTGTCAAAATTTGTATGAAAAAGAGTTTACGCGTTTCGTATAAAACTATGAGGCAAAATCGACGCGTATTTGCTTCATAAACTGATATTTTACCTATTACGCGGCTTTTATACGTATGAAAAAAAGAGCGTTCCAAAAACTAAAGCGTAAATTTTTAAACTTATAAGTTTCTACAGGGATCCCTACAAAAAGCTGTATATCGAAATTCTTTTCGTACAAAATTCTGTAAACTAACGTCGCGAAATTCTGTAGTGAGAAAATTCTGTATTCAAA
Source organism: Bactrocera zonata (assembly GCA_037783105.1). NCBI lineage: Eukaryota > Metazoa > Arthropoda > Insecta > Diptera > Tephritidae > Bactrocera > Bactrocera zonata. Next base: position 123,672 of record JBAWJQ010001306.1, on the reverse strand, counting down.
AAATTCTGTATTGACAAAATTCTGTAAAAGCGAAATTCCGCACTGACAAAATTCTGTATTAAAAAAATTCTGTATTGACAAAATTCTGTATTGAAAAAATGGTGTATTGACTAAAGTCTGTTTTTTATTTGATAATTTCATGTGCCAAGTGATATTTATACAAAGAAAGATAAATGAGAATTTTAAGTCCAAAATAATAATTCAACAAACAAAAGACTTCAATATTAATTCAAACGTTAAGTACATATGTATGCAAAAAATTAGAAATGAGTATTTCAAGTACGGAAAAGTAGTACATATATAATTAGATTAAAAACGGGATACACTTAAAATATCGAAATTCAAAATGCCGACATATTAAAATACCGACAAAATTTAAATATGCAGCTAAATCAAAATACCGACAAATCAAAACACCGACCAATCAGAACACCGAAAAATCAAAATACCGACAAACCAAAATGCCGACATGTGAAAAATATTTTATCTTGCCTGCCCTTATTTCTATCGAAGCACAGAAAGAGAATTCTGCTGACTAAGGGTTATGATCCTGAGCGTGTTCGTGGCCGGAGGCCGAACCGCAGGGCCTCGAACGAACAACGCCACCTTTTCTTGATTTGTCGGTATTGTGATTTGTCGATGTTTCGATTTGTCGGTATTTTCATTTGTCTGTGTTGATTTGTCGGTGTTTTGATTTGTCGATAAAACTACAAAACTACACAATCATAGCTTGGATTATTCACAACTATTGCAGCATTAACCTCCAGGAAGACCCCTAAACACACCATTAGGGGCCATCCATAAATTACGTCACACGAATTTAAGGACTTTTTAACCCCTCCCCCCGTCCTTGTCACAAGTTGTCACATTTTGAAATCCCCCTCCCCCTGTCGTTACGTCACACATTTTCCCTCTCGGGCACGTCTAGCCGCAATTCTTTGAGGACGAATTTTCGCGATAGGTAACAGCTTTTGTTTTTTATGTGATTGCTTGTGTTGATTGGTGGCTTTATATGAAGAAAAATATAGGCCATCGATCTTTTAAATAAGTATGACTCGACACTAGAGCAACAACTATCATATGGAACTTGTTTCAGATGGGATGATGCTTGGAGATTTAAACAGAGCGGGAAACGGTATTGCCCTAACGGACCACACTGAACCGTTACCCTGACAGCACTTTCCTGGGGCGACGACATTACAATGCGAGAGACAATTTTGTAACTTTAATTAAAATTATAATACAAAATAAAACAAAGTACGATTCGCAGAAGAGCCCCAATGTTTACAAATTTATTGTAACGAACCCTGGACACGGCGAGTATACCTCAGCAAGTAGGGGCAGTAAAAAACTTCGTACCAACTTAAGTATTAAAAAACAAAGATTGTGTTTATAAATGTTTAATATTTTTTTGTTTACCTATTAATTTCACGTTTGTACATCACAAATTGTGAAATGTGATGTCACAAAGCTTTTGACCCCCCCCTTGCCCCTTGTCACACAATATCACTTCTGAATGATACCCTGCCCCCCTTCAAGCTGTGACGTAATTTATGGATGGCCCCTTAGTGGCGTAGGGCTCCTGGAGTATAGCAATACTACACCCACCCTCAGTCATACAACCCTCCGGAAACAGCCAGCGACGGGGCTATCCGGTCGTACCCGGAAGGAAAACCACTTGATTTAGCATCCACCTGCCTCCAAGGTGCAATTGCCTCCAGCACCTGTGCTGCAGGCGCAGGCATCGGTGCCGACGGAGTCGGCACAGACCTACCCGGCAGCGAAAAGTGCCCCCCACAACTTCCTTTAATGGCATCAACCTGGCCACGAAGATGGGCAATCTCGGTTATTAGCGTCATCAGGAGTTCCTCATACTTAGAAGCAAACTCCAGCAGCCATTTCGCAACCTCTTTTTCAAAATGCTTTGCCCCAAAAACGAATTCACTCAGCTCCCCATTCAATATTTTTGCAGCCACAACTTGGCTGGCAACTACTTGCTCTACCCGCCCCGATTTCAAAAATGCACCTGCTTCAAAAAACACCTAACTCGAAAAATCACCTACTCTAGTAAAAACACTTGCTAAAAAATTCTGTGCGAGCACACACAACCAAACAAAACTACCTTGAAAAACCAAAAACCTACTCTAGCAAATGTGAAAATTTGTGTGTGAACACTCGTTTGTTTTCACTTGTTTTCTCTCAACGCCTACACTTTGATTTCAGAAAAAAATATTAAAAATTAATTCTGAAAACGTCAGACAACAAAACATTATGATACCACGGCCCATGATAATGAAAACGAAATGTCCCTAACACAAAACAACAAAAAGCGTACTTACATGTATTCCTCAGCAAGAAATTGTATTTTTATGGTATATTAGATATTTTTTTAAATATTTTCGAACAAAAATGCGAGCGCACCTCTTCACACCACACCACACCACCCATTCACTTAATACCTTACCTCGACTGTGGCTCCGATATCCAGACGAATGCCGGGATACCTTACTGAACCACATCGAAGACGAGGCATTCGCATCCAACCCCAGGATAAATGAACTACCACATACAAGAAGTAGAAGCATATCCATGTATCCCAGGTAGTGCTCTAGAGGCTCGCTAAATTTGCAGAACAAACTGGCAACAACCATTCTACCGAACACCCCCCCAATAGCTACACAAACACCCAGCTGTGAAGAATCCAAAACTACACAATCTTAGCTTGTATTATTCACAACTATTGCAGCATTAACCTCCAGGAAGACCCCTAAACACACCATTAGTGGCGTAGGGCTCCTGGAGTATAGCAATACTACACCCACCTTCAGTCATACAACCCTCCGGAAACAGCCAGCGACGGGGCTATCCGGTCGTACCCGGAAGGAAAACCACTTGATTTAGCATCCACCTGCCTCCAAGAGGGTCCTACCATCAGTGGCCACCGTCCAGGGGCGACTGACCAACCTCACGTCAGACTTCTGGGACGCCGGGCGGAAGTCCCGGAGGTTCAACCGGAATAGCTCCTCCATGAATCATGGGGGATCTCCGTGTGAACCCCCTGGACCACAACCCGAGGACCCAACTTCCGGGAGACAGTGACGTCCAACCCCACCTCCTCAAATTTTTTATTCTTCACCACTCTCTCTCTCTCTAAAACGGAAGGAATGCGAAGAATCGCCCCACCTCCTACATCATGAAACCTCACTCCAAGTGAGAGACCCTTCTCCTTCACCACGTCCTTAATAACTTCCTTAGAGGAAGTTGCAGGTACCTTGCTCCTAACTACAACCGCCCAGGTCTCTACAGGCTTCGGTGTCACCGGTGCAATTGCCTCCAGCACCTGTGCTGCAGGCGCAGGCATCGGTGCCGACGGAGTCGGCACAGACCTACCCGGCAGCGAAAAGTGCCCCCACAACTTCCTTTAATGGCATCAACCTGGCCACGAAGATGGGCAATCTCGGTTATTAGCGTCATCAGGAGTTCCTCATACTTAGAAGCAAACTCCAGCAGCCATTTCGCAACCTCTTTTTCAAAATGCTTTGCCCCAAAAACGAATTCACTCAGCTCCCCATTCAATATTTTTGCAGCCACAACTTGGCTGGCAACTACTTGCTCTACCCGCCCCGATTTCAAAAATGCACCTGCTTCAAAAAACACCTAACTCGAAAAATCACCTACTCTAGTAAAAACACTTGCTAAAAAATTCTGTGCGAGCACACACAACCAAACAAAACTACCTTGAAAAACCAAAAACCTACTCTAGCAAATGTGAAAATTTGTGTGTGAACACTCGTTTGTTTTCACTTGTTTTCTCTCAACGCCTGCACTTTGATTTCAGAAAAAAATATTAAAAATTAATTCTGAAAACGTCAGACAACAAAACATTATGATACCACGGCCCATGATAATGAAAACGAAATGTCCCTAACACAAAACAACAAAAAGCGTACTTACATGTATTCCTCAGCACGAAATTGTATCTTTATAGTATATTAGATATTTTTTTAAATATTTTCGAACAAAAATGCGAGCGCACCTCTTCACACCACACCACACCAAGAAAGAAATGCTTGCCATAATTTGGGCACTCAACTCCTTTAGGAACTATCTATACGGTACAGCAAAAGTGGTAATACACACTGACCATCAGCCCCTTACATATGCCCTAAGTAATAAAAATAGCAATTCAAAGCTAAAACGTTGGAAAGCAATACTCGAAGAGTATAAATATGAATTAAGATACAAGCCCGGAAAATCGAATGTAGTTGCAGACACTTTATCTAGACCATTTGAATTAAATTCATTATCAGTTGCTACCCACTCCGATGAAAGCTCATCTCACAATCTAATCCCATCTGTGGAAGGACCCATAAACGCCTTCAAAAATCAACTTTGGATCTCTTTAGGAGAAGAAGACAGCTATCAATTTAAAATACCATTCCCGACCTACCATAGACATCTAATTACTAAACCCAATTTTTCAATGGACAACCTAGTGGCATTATTAAAACGTTACCTAAACCCTTCAGTCATAAATGGCATAATTACCTCCGAAGAAATAATGGGAAAAATCCAAGAGGTCTACCCCCTACATTTTTCCAATTATAAAATCCGCTATACCCAAACAAAAGTAGAAGACTTAATAAACGAAGACGCCCAAAACGAAGAAATTTTGAAAGAACACAAACGAGCACACAGAAATAGAGATGAAAATAAGAAACAACTCATACAAAAAGTCTACTTCCCCAAAATGAAAGCAAAGATAGAAAATATTATTAAGCAGTGCAAAGTTTGTAAGGAACATAAATATGATCGTCATCCCAACAAACCGAAATTACTCGAAACCCCAATTCCCCAATACCCCGGTGAAATAGTTCATATAGACTGACCAACCTCACGTCAGACTTCTGGGACGCCGGGCGGAAGTCCCGGAGGTTCAACCGGAATAGCTCCTCCATGAATCATGGGGGATCTCCGTGTGAACCCCCTGGACCACAACCCGAGGACCCAACTTCCGGGAGACAGTGACGTCCAACCCCACCTCCTCAAATTTTTTATTCTTCACCACTCTCTCTCTCTCTAAAACGGAAGGAATGCGAAGAATCGCCCCACCTCCTACATCATGAAACCTCACTCCAAGTGAGAGACCCTTCTCCTTCACCACGTCCTTAATAACTTCCTTAGAGGAAGTTGCAGGTACCTTGCTCCTAACTACAACCGCCCAGGTCTCTACAGGCTTCGGTGTCACCGGTGCAATTGCCTCCAGCACCTGTGCTGCAGGCGCAGGCATCGGTGCCGACGGAGTCGGCACAGACCTACCCGGCAGCGAAAAGTGCCCCCACAACTTCCTTTAATGGCATCAACCTGGCCACTAAGATGGGCAATCTCGGTTATTAGCGTCATCAGGAGTTCCTCATACTTAGAAGCAAACTCCAGCAGCCATTTCGCAACCTCTTTTTCAAAATGCTTTGCCCCAAAAACGAATTCACTCAGCTCCCCATTCAATATTTTTGCAGCCACAACTTGGCTGGCAACTACTTGCTCTACCCGCCCCGATTTCAAAAAACACCTAACTCGAAAAATCACCTACTCTAGTAAAAACACTTGCTAAAAAATTCTGTGCGAGCACACACAACCAAACAAAACTACCTTGAAAAACCAAAAACCTACTCTAGCAAATGTGAAAATTTGTGTGTGAACACTCGTTTGTTTTCACTTGTTTTCTCTCAACGCCTGCACTTTGATTTCAGAAAAAAATATTAAAAATTAATTCTGAAAACGTCAGACAACAAAACATTATGATACCACGGCCCATGATAATGAAAACGAAATGTCCCTAACACAAAACAACAAAAAGCGTACTTACATGTATTCCTCAGCACGAAATTGTATCTTTATAGTATATTAGATATTTTTTTAAATATTTTCGAACAAAAATGCGAGCGCACCTCTTCACACCACACCACACCAAGAAAGAAATGCTTGCCATAATTTGGGCACTCAACTCCTTTAGGAACTATCTATACGGTACAGCAAAAGTGGTAATACACACTGACCATCAGCCCCTTACATATGCCCTAAGTAATAAAAATAGCAATTCAAAGCTAAAACGTTGGAAAGCAATACTCGAAGAGTATAAATATGAATTAAGATACAAGCCCGGAAAATCGAATGTAGTTGCAGACACTTTATCTAGACCATTTGAATTAAATTCATTATCAGTTGCTACCCACTCCGATGAAAGCTCATCTCACAATCTAATCCCATCTGTGGAAGGACCCATAAACGCCTTCAAAAATCAACTTTGGATCTCTTTAGGAGAAGAAGACAGCTATCAATTTAAAATACCATTCCCGACCTACCATAGACATCTAATTACTAAACCCAATTTTTCAATGGACAACCTAGTGGCATTATTAAAACGTTACCTAAACCCTTCAGTCATAAATGGCATAATTACCTCCGAAGAAATAATGGGAAAAATCCAAGAGGTCTACCCCCTACATTTTTCCAATTATAAAATCCGCTATACCCAAACAAAAGTAGAAGACTTAATAAACGAAGACGCCCAAAACGAAGAAATTTTGAAAGAACACAAACGAGCACACAGAAATAGAGATGAAAATAAGAAACAACTCATACAAAAAGTCTACTTCCCCAAAATGAAAGCAAAGATAGAAAATATTATTAAGCAGTGCAAAGTTTGTAAGGAACATAAATATGATCGTCATCCCAACAAACCGAAATTACTCGAAACCCCAATTCCCCAATACCCCGGTGAAATAGTTCATATAGATATCTGTACTACAGAAAAACACCTGGTCTTAACGGCATTAGACAAATTTTCCAAATACGCACAAGTTAAATTAATAAAATCAAAAGCAATAGAAGACATTAGAGAACCAATACGAGAAATAATCTTTTCTTTCGGAGTACCGAAAACAATAGTCTTCGACAACGAGAAATCGCTAAACTCAGCTTCCATTCGATTCATGGTTGAAGATCAACTTGGAATTGAAATATTTAAAACACCCCCCTACACAAGTACAGTCAACGGTCAAGTGGAAAGATTTCATTCCACACTATCCGAGATCATGCGTTGCCTTAAAACAGAACAAACTCATCGCTCGTTCCAAGAACTTTTAGATAGATCCACATATGAATACAACTACTCCATACACCCCGCAACAGGGAAACGACCGATAGAGACATTTTTCGGCAGACGAGTTTCAATAGACCCCGAACAATACGAAAACTCACGCAGAGAAAACATAAACATACTTAGGAAAAGACAAGCGAAGGACTTAGAAACTCATAACAAAACAAGACAACCCATAAAAACATATTCCCCTGGTGACATAATTTACGTCAGGATAGATAAACGATTAGGATCCAAACTTACCGCTAGATATAGGAAAGAAATAGTAAAGGAAGACAAATCTAGCGTGGTAATAACTGAAAAAGGACGGACAGTACATAAAAGTAACATCAAGACCTAGAAACACTAATAATCTTTAAATTCTCTTATAAACGTATAATTTTTTTTTTCAGACTTCTCGTACATTTAGTGTACGCAGACTTTAAAATTATAGACTATACGAACTCACAAGTAGCAACATTTGACACAGGACTGACGAAAATTCAAACTGGAACCTATAGGATAATACACAAAGTTGATCTAGATGCATGCCAAAATGCATTAAATGAAATAAGCACCACTGTAAAATCAAAGATTACTAATGAAAACCCCCTTTTACCCATCCTAATTAATGAATTAAATCTAGCACAAACTTATCTAAATAGACTTAAACCAAAAAGATTTAAGAAGTCTATAGACACGATAGGAAAAGTATGGAAATGGATCGCGGGAAATCCCGATCATGATGACCTAGTTACACTGGAGAGCCAAATAAATAACATAGTAGACAATAACAACAATCAAGTAACAATAAATAAAATAGTTTTTGATAGGATAAATAAGATAACAGCCGTTTCAAATAAAATTTTGAAAGCCGTTCAATCTAGCGAAGACATACAGCACAATGTTGCTATAGAATTAAAATACAAACTTAGAGTTATAAAGGAAGAAATTATCAATATAGATTATGCGATTCATTGGGCTAAAGCCAGAATTGTAAATTCATATATTTTATCAAACGAAGAATTAGAATTAGTTAAATCTGTAATTTTAAAGAATAATCTTACATTAAATAATGTTGAAGAATCATTAGAACTAGCAGATGTAAAAATAGCTTCAAATAACACAATGTTATTTTACATAGTAAGCATACCATTAACAAATGAAGAAATTTGTGAATCAATTCTAATTAAACCAATAAAAAAGGAAAAATATATTAATAAAATCCCTTTCGAGGACATTGTAACTTGTAATGATAATAAAATATTTGCCATTAAACTAAAATGTAAAGAAAACAACAATATTAGAATTTGTAATCATAGGAACATTATAGACATTAGTAACACTACCTGTGTCCCACAACTACTCAGGAGCGAACCAGCAGAGTGCACATTAGTCAACAATCAGCACATCCCTTCAGTTGAAAACATCTCACCTGGAATAATTCTACTAAACCAGTACAAAGGTACAATTCAAATTGACAACCAAAAAATAACCCTTGAAGGATCATATGCAGTGCAATTCCACAATTCCACGGTTATAATCGACAACCAGAAATACTCTTTTAACGAGATACTAACCAGCAAACCCCTGCCTGCTATACTGCAATCAAATATCCCCTCTAACAAGGAATAAGATATTTAAGCTTAGAAATGTTGAAAGAACTTCACATTAATAACACCAAGCGGTTGGACGCATTGAAAACAACCCACACAGCAGCCCTAGTAACAAATTTTTCGCTAACGATCATTAGCATTATCTTCATAGCAAGTTTGATTATCAAGTTAATCATGAAAATAAATTTCAAGGCAGAACCAGAGCTATCGAGCTACAATCCGAACGCCAATGAGGCCGATACTAAAAAAGTCGCAACACCCGAAATGCCTTACTTAACAGAACCCACAAGCCCAGTTTTTTAATCCAAACAAACGAGGACGTTCGTTTTTGGCGGTGGAGGAGTTAACACCAGAAATGTTGCAAGTAAACCAATAACTGCCGACGTCAACTATCACCCAATAGGAAATATTCGAGACGTTTAGTCAGCATAAACAAACAATTAGGAACAACATCCGCCATGCGCCGCATAAGCGAAAGTAACCAGAAACCAACATCCGCCATAACGTTAACCAAAAGTGCTGACGCAGGTAGATTTAGGCAATATTAAGAATATGTTTAATTGTAAATTAGACTTAGTTGTTAAGTTGATTTCAACCAATAAAGGTCACTCTTGACTACAAAATATTAATTTGTTTGACTTTGTAATTAATAAGTCATTAACTCGCGTGCCGGAAGTCAAGTCGTTGTTACTGAAACTGAAAAAACTCTATAATTCGTATATTCTGTATGTTGCCTCTATAAGTTGTATAACTTGAAAAACTTAATAACTCGTATTTAAATTGTGGTCCCTTGCAAATACGAGTTATCGAAGTTACACTGTATAAGTATATGAGCACATGTGCGACCGCTTGGTCTTTTAGTGGCTTATTACACGCAGCAACTTTTGTTGCGGCAACTCTTGGTTTATAGGCGAGAGGGCGACGAGGAGAGGAGAATCGCGCCGAGTTTCCAGTGTTCAGCAACATGCTTTGTGTTCTTATTCGTAACAGTTCGCTGCGACGTTTTTCGGCATACGTGTTCTTTCTTTCGTAGTACATATTCGCATTTGCGTATATTTTTTTGAAAATAATATTTTGAATATATTTAAAAAATAAGTAATTTGTAAATATGTATAAAGATATATATAATATAATATAAATATTTTAGAAAATGGAGTATGACGAAAAAATCGAATTAATTAAAGATATTGTGAAATGTATGGAGAAAGCCATACAAATTGATTCAGACGATAGTGAAAAGGGTGATATGTGTGAAGGTCTGTTATATAATCTTTGTTTTAATTTTGAATTATAAATAAAATGTATTTCTTAATTGACAGAACTGATTAATATATGAGATAGAGTGGCACAAATACCTACATATATGGAAAAAGAAACGACAATGGGTTAAAGTAAAGAGTTGACAATAGGTTAAAGTAAAGTGAAAGAGAATGAGAAAAAAACTCGAACAGAGTTGCGCAACACAAGTTGCTCGTGTGAAGGTAATGGGCGACAGTAAAAGAGAATCGCCCGAGAATTATCAACAAAAGTTGCTTCATGTAATAGCGCTCTGACATGATATCGAAACTTTTAATAACCAAAGCAAATATATGTACATATGTACATGTTTTTTGTATATAAATACATATGTATGTATGTATATGACCTGTCAAACCCATATAAAATGTATATTTAGGTAATAATACTTGCAAAGATTTTATGGAATACATCATAAAATAAGTCAATTTTAAAAACACACTTGCATATGTGTTTTCATAACAAATATAGTATGTATGTATGTATGTATGTATACCGATCTATAAATTATAAGCAGAATCGTTTGTGCGTAGTAAATAAGCGAATCCGTAAACATACATACATTCTTTTACATTGGAATTAGCATTATTTTTCTCATTTAACACTAATAATGCTCAATTCTGCTATATTCGTGGTGAAACACGCTTATAATTTGTCTGTGGTGAAACTGGACCATCTCGACCGAGTTAGCAAAAAATATATTTACGTTCTTCGCGCCGTGAACCTTCTCTACGATAGACGTTCTCTGTCTATGATAGACGTTCTTTGGACACCGCTTACGCCAGGGATGGGCACATTAGCCCTCAGTGGCATTTTGCCCGTGCGGGCACGAGTGCACATTTTGAGGGCTAGGTGAGGGGATCATCGCGGGCAAACATGAAGAGGGAAGTGAGAGCAACGTTTTACCACTCCATATTTACAAATGAGAGCAACGTATTTTCCACCACCATTAACTGATCTATCACATGTACAGTGGTGTGAACAAAATAGAAACAACCATAAGGTGTTGTGAAGTTTTAAAATATGCTGTTTTCTTATTAAATAAAATTGTTTTTAGATACATAACATAACATATATATATTTTTTCCTAACAGTGATTAAAATTTCCCACTATGCAAAGGTAAATAAAAACAAATTTTAATGCGAAACTCTAAACTCTGCAAATTATGTTTACCCTTTTTGTTCACACAACTGTACAATTCCGATATGAAGTAAACTTCCACCCTTAAAGGCTAGCCAGTCAAAAACGCTACTCCCTTCCTTCCTTTTCCTTCCTTATCGGCAAAATGTGTGCACAGTTAAAAACGTGATAAAAACGCAGAAATCAGCCATCTTTGCTTTGTTTTCATTTGAACAATGTTGCCATTGCCCAATACGCATATATAGTTTTGAGCACATCTTTGTTTTCAATTACAATTTTTTACAATATAAAATATCGAAACTGAAAACAAACTATTAAAAATAGTTTATATATTTATAAATAATAGCATTCGACTCTGATTTTGAGTTATTTTAAGAAAATTTCAAACATATTGAACAGATTGAATTATAAAAGTTGATAATTACTGCAGTATATCGATATTGGCAACCCTGCATTGTGAGAGAGCAATCAGCTGCGACGTTTGCGGCGGCAAAATCCAAATGTCGCAGATTCTCACGTCATCGTCACGTCAGAGAGAAGGGAGTAGCGTTTTTCACTGTTCAGTTGCATTGCGCGCCCATAAGATAGGTCGTGCCAGCTGACACGACCCACGATTCTGCGTTGTTCACTGGCTAGCCTATTAAATTTGTGTACAATGTCAGTATTGCCGCAAGCACTCTGCGATGAAAATCAAGTTACGGAGGAATGTAATTCATTTTTTTCGCAATTTTTCTCAACTTGTTATGCCCTTCTCTCCGTAAACTGATATTCCCCTCATCTAGCCCCCGTGCGCACTTTGCTAACTTTGCGGGCTAAAAATGTGCCCATGCCTGGCTTACGCGATTATAAATTAAAACATTAATTAAAATATTAATATTTCTTCCAAGAGTATGCAGCTCTTGCTTTATTGAATCAAAGAATATGACTAACTTAGTTTACAAAAATTCTTAATCTTAAATACGAAATTGCTAGTAAAGACAGAAAGCAAAATACAATTAAAATTCCAAAGAATTCTTATCAGCAAAATCAATAAGTGCAACGCCTCTTAAGAATGTCGATCGTAAAGACATACTTGAAGCAAAGCGGAAATGCACTTAAAATTCTTTAGAATTTTGGTTACAAATATTGTCAATGCAATTTTGACTATTTTATAAACAAATGAATAAAATTAAAGAGTTCGATACCTCTTATGCACAATTAAGTGGAAAACAATAAAAGAACTTAGTTTATTTTAATTACGTAAGTATGTTTAAGTGTACATACAGAGAACGTACATATATTATACCAGAGAACGTATATTTACAGCAGAGAACGTTTAATATAGAGAAGGTTCACGGCGCGAATAACGTAAAAATATTTTTGGCTAACTCGGCAGAGATGGAAGAGTCTCACCACAGACAAATTATGAGCGTGTTTCACCACATTTAACAGCGATTGAGGGGTTTTTAGAGTCTATGAGAATAACATGTAAATGTAAATAAAAGAGAACCAATGCAGGGCAATATACATACATGTGTATTTATATGCAGGTGACTTTTGGTTGGCGGAAAAGTTCCTGTATGCTTTTGTATACTATATACAAGTAGTTAGATTTTTTCTAAGTCTAATATACGTATGTATGCATGCTCCTTATGATACTCCCAACAATAGCATTGTGATATTTTCATGCTTCATGTTAGCTTTCAACCAGAGGATCGCTTGTGTGTGATACATATGTATGAATGTATGCTTTTGCGTTTTGCCGTCGGCAATTCAATATTGACATGTAAACATAATTATGATATGAGTATAATTTTATATGAATGCATAGTACCATTTACAGTCAATTTGGACTTGAATATTTAATAATTTTCTTTGATTTTTACATAATATACTATACTAATAAATATTTTTGTATTATATTTCCCACTAATAGAAATTAAATTTATCACAACAATATACATACATATATGTACATACATCATATTATCTTATGTCTCTGCACATGCTCATATCATAATCTTATTATCTGCTCATATACATATGTAAATGTATGTATACGCATGTGCGCGTTCAGAAATTCAAACAATGATTTTATCACTTATCAATGTATTTCATGTGCGCGCATTGATCTGCATGTTCATACATTCATATACACTTATATGTACATATATTTGCATACACTTCCGAACATATACATAATGCACAAGCATACAAACATATGCATACACATGTGAATATGTCACCAACAAAAAATTGAAGCATTGTTCTAGAAAAACAACAATTGTCTAAATAGCAGAAGCATCACAAGTCAATATGGTAGCCGAATTGGCGAAGCCCAAATGTAGTAAAATTTACAACAAAAACGATTTCATTCATAAACGCAGGCGCATATGCCACAAGCGACCTCGCTTCATTCATAAAAGTAGACACCATTACATCTCCCCGAGCATGCCTTTGCCAACAAGCGTCTTTTCGCGACGATGGCAAAAGCTAAAAATCATAAATTGAACAACTTTCTGATGATTCTTCACAGAAAGAAGTGAGAAAAGTGGCAACATAGAAGTTGTCGATTTATAATATTTGTCTAAAATATTTTTCCGTGACTCGCAAAAATCTGCGTCGATATGTATGCAAGCTCATACATATGCATACATATTTACGCTAGTTTGTAGGCGAAGCTGTTACAGCGGCAAGGGAAGCGGTCAATAGGCGGCCATTCGTTTATTTTTTTCAGCACAGCTTGGATTTTCTATCATCACACAAGTGCTGAACACATTGAGTGCGACAGACTGTTCTGTCAAATATTAGAATACACACGTTCTTAGGGACACAGTTATTGAGGCAGCTGCGCAACTACATAACTGTGTCCATAAGAACGTGTGTATTTTAATATTTGACAGAACATATATTAATATTTTGTTTCACTCATGTTCCATTTTATTCCGTGTTTCATTCATGCCACTGTAAATTTCTGAAAATGTTGTTACGTTATTTTGCATTTCAGGTGACGATATATTGTTGTGATAAATTCAGTTTATATTACTAAGAAATAATACAAAAAAATTGACTGTAAATAGTACTATGCATTCATACAAAATTATACTCAAATCATAATTATGTTCACATGTCAATATTGAATTGCAGACGGCATACATATGTATGTATTTGCAAATGTATCACACACAAGCGATCCTCTGGTTGAAAGCTAACATGAAGCATGAAAATATCACAATGCTATTGTTGGGAGTATCATAAGGAGCATGCATACATACGTATATTAGACTTAGAAAAAATCTAACTACTTGTATATAGTATACAAAAGCATACAGGAACTTTTCCGCCAACCAGAAATCATCTGCATATAAATACGCTTGTATGTATAGTGCCCTGCATTGGTTCTCTTTTATTTACATTTACATGTTATTCTCATAGACTCTAAAAACCCCTCAATCGCTGTTAAATGTGGTGAAACACGCTCATAATTTGTCTGTGGTGAGACTCTTCCATCTCTGCCGAGTTAGCCAAAAATATTTTTACGTTATTCGCGCCGTGAACCTTCTCTATATTAAACGTTCTCTGTTTACAGAGAAGGTCCAGAGAACGTATAAAATAGAGAAGGTTCACCGCGTTGCCAAACTTACGATATTTCATTTTTTGGAGGGGTACTCTTTTCTATTAGTGGATTTCACCTCAAAATCAGGGGTACTATTTTCTATTAGTGGATTTCACCAATATTTAACAGGAGCGTCGAAAATAGCAGAATTGAGCATTTTTAGTGTTAAATGAGAACAATAATGATAATTCCAATGTTAAGGCATGTACGCTTACAGACTCCCTTTTTTACTATGCGCAAATGATGCTGCATATAATTTATAGATCGGTATACATACATACATATGTATATTTGTTATGAAAGTACATAAGTATGTACATATGTATATATTTTAAAATTGAGTTATTTTATGATGAATTCCATAAAATCTTTGTAAATGTATAATTCAATAAAATTTGTATTACTACCTAAATATGCATTTTATATACAGTGAGTTCAAAAAGTGTTCACGTAATGCACATTTTGCTTCTCTCATTGAATTTCATTCAGATATGGCAACACTTCAAGAAATATTTATTACTGTTATACTGCATCGACATTCTAGTTTTCAAAGCCTTCTACGATTGGTTTCCATGTTTATTAAAATTTGAATAAATACCGTTCAAAGGTATTAGTGCACGTGAACACTTTCTGAGCTGATGTGACGCGGTATGTAAATAGTTCCGTAATTACAAAATAGTTGTCAGCATTTTTTAATAACTTTATTGTGCGAGGGATTTTACATTCACTAAGGTTTGTAACAAAAATTAAAGTTCGAAAAATTGGTCATTTATCAAGCCTGCTCAATTTTCAGACATGACTAAAAAACTGAACTCATTTTGCGAAAAGCTGTATGTTCAGACTTGCAGGAGGGGCTTTCAGTTAGAGCGATTGCACAAAAACATAAAATATCAATTGGTGTGATCAGTAAAATAAAAAAAACAAGATCAAATTAACACACCACCCAAAAAGTTAGGCAGGCCTAAAAAGCTCACTCCTGAAACCGAAAGGACTTTACGGCGTCTTATCATGACTGATGCAGCTAAAAACGCAGTGGAGGCTAACAAAGTGTTATTCTCATCTTTAGGCACTAGAGTATGCAACAATACCATTCGAAATTCGCTGAAAAGTTCCAATTTGCGTGCAAGACCAATGATTAAAAAACCTTACATGTCAGCGAAAAACAAAGCAGCTAGGATGAAATTTGCAAAAGAACACAAAAACTAGACAAGCGAACAGTTCAAATTAGTAATTTGGTCTGACGAAACGAAAATTAATCGTATTAATTCAGATGGACGCATTTGGACATGGTATGACAAGCGATGCGGTCCCATGGATAGGAATATGCTGCGCACACTTAAATTCGGAGGTGGTTCACTTATGGTGTGGGGTTGTTTCTGTGGCGGAAAGGTGGGAAAATTGCGTCGAATTAACGGAATAATGAGGGCTACGGACTATATTAGCATTCTAGAGGATTCACTTATCCCTAGTTTTGAGATTTTTGGCTGTGAACCCGGTGATTTGTTATACATGCAAGACAATGACCCTAAACATACCGCCCGCATTACAAAATCTTGGTTGGAAAATAACGGAATTCGGGTGATGGAGTGGCCAGCTCAGTCACCCGATATGAATCCTATTGAAAATTTATGGGCGATTGTTAAAAAACGGTTAATTGCTCAAAGAGAAACACCAAAAACCATAGATGAACTTTGGGCTCAAGTTGAACGAGTTTGGAACAGCTTCTCTTCGGAAATTGTAGATAATCTAATTAACTCTATGCCGGACCGTATTAAAGCAGTCATAAAAGCCAAAGGCGGCCCCACAAGTTATTAGTTATTGAACTTTAATCGCCACTTTACCTCTAAGTTCAAATATTGTTCACATGAATTGTATTACTTTATATGTATCATAGCCACCAGAGATTATTGAATGAAGTGCTTGTTTATGTTAAAAAGTTTTTAATTAAATATACTATACTTCTCGTAAAAAAAATTTAATTTGAATGTTTATTTTTCTAATGAGCAGCTGCAATGCACAATTTTTTATTACACGTGAACACTTTTTGAACTCACTGTAGGTTTGGTACGACATACATATGTATGTATATTTGTATACTTAAATAAATATTTGTTTTGGTCAATAATCTTTTCGATATCATGTTAAAAGACCAAGCGGTCGCACATTTGCCCATATATAATTATGTTTGCTTGTAAACAAATATAAAAGAACCATACGCATAATGTTTGTACATTTGTCAACATGCAACAAATGTATGTAAATATGTACATTCAATGCTTCACGCGAAATTTCCGTTGAAGCGGACAATCAATGGCGAAGCTCAGGTCAAAGAGTCAATGTGTCGAAAGGCTGACGCGTCACAACATTAGGGGTATTCTCTTGCTCTTGCAAAACCCTTGCACGGTGCAAGAATTGCATATATTTCCTCTTGGTGCACTTGTATATTTCGGTATAGTATTTTTGCAATCTGCAATCTTGCAAGAGCAAGAGAATACCACTATTGTGTTGTTGGTAGAAAATCCGAGCTGTGCCGAAAACACAAACGAACGATCGCCAATTGCCACAGCTTCCCTTGCCGCTGAGACAGCTTCGCAAACAAACCAGCGTAGATATGTATGCATATGTATGAGCTTGCATACATATCGACGCAGATTTTTGCGAGTCACGGAAAAATATTTTAGACAAATATTATAAATCGACAACTCCTATGTTGCCACTTTTGTCACTTCTTTCTGTGAAGAAGCATCAGAAAGATGTTCAATTTATGATTTTTAGCTTTTGCCACCGTCGCGAAAAGACGCTTGTAGGCAAAGGCCTGCTCGGGGAGATGGAATGGTGTCTACTTTTATGATTGCATGTAAGCATATAAAAATATAAGCAAAAGGCCAACATATGTCTGTAACAGCAATGCATGTTTCTGAGCATAACTTTCAATGAATGCTCAGCTCTGTTCACGCGCCACTGTTAAATATTTCTCCTTCTGAGCTAGCTGTGGTGAAACACGCTCATCGCATTTTGTTAGCTTTTGACAGTTTACACGCTTGTCCGTTGTTGGACCTTCTCTGTAAATATACGTTCTCTGATGGTATAGTACACCACATTACCCGCTCGTTTTTCATAATGCCAATTTCTGACTTCTTTCACATTTTTAATCACAATTTTTATACCTTATAATATTATAATATTATGCATTTTTTCGCAGTTATAGCCAAAATACAAATTGGTATACCGTATTAACCACACTTACTCTACATATGTATATATGTATTTGTATGCATACAAATCATATGGAAACACTCAACATTTCATAAGCATGTATTGGTTAGTAAACTGTATTATTATGCGCAATAAAAAAAATATTCAATTAATCAAAAAATTTTGTTTTATTTGTTTTAATTTTCATTGTTGTTAAAAAGAGAAAAATTGCAATGCACAATTAAATGTTGCTTCAAATTTTCGAATAAAAGCGATCGTCGTTTTTCATTTAACAATGTGGTGTAAACGGAAAAAGATCTTTCAACGTCCACTGAAGTCACTGGACAGTATTTAAAATTAGCAACTTCCAACGGTGTTAAAGAATCGATGAAGTTATCATTTTCCTTCGAGTTATTGAAAATAATTCTTTTAATTTTGCATAAAGACGTGTAGCCTTCGTTTCTTTTTAGAACTGCATTTAATTTTTGCAAAAAGCGTTTATCCTCGATTTGTGTTAATGATTGATTTACAACTTCCATGACGTTAATACCTTCTTGCTTTTCAATCCCTGCACAAAGGCAAGCAAAGTTTGATTTGATAAAAATAAGTTCATTTTTCAGGTTTTTATTTTTTAATATTTCTTTAGTTCGACGAATAACGTATAAATGATCGCAATAACATTCAGCCGCATCAATCCATGTACCCCACCTATTTATACAAGGTTGTGGGAGTAGTTTTAACTCTGGAAAACAAAAAATATTATTGGTAAATATTTACTTAATTTGTTGATTGATTTCACATTCGAAATAAGTGCATTGACATCTGTAAATTCGAGTCGTACGAACTCCGCTATTCTATGCCCGCAATGGGCGAAGCATGTGCAATGCAACATCTTTGGGTACAACGTCTTCATAGCCTTCATAGTTGCTAACATGTACGCCGCATCCGTAACCGCAAATAATACTCTGTTGTACTGAATACGTTTAAAAAAGTAAAATTAGCATATTAAAGGAATATATAAAAAAAATATCTACCGTCCGGCCACAAAATATGCAGCGAATCATTAGGAATGCTGCCATCGTTTTGGCATTAGCGGCTTCTACAACGCCAGTGTTCAAAAAGTAAGACTTTTCCGCACTTTCTTTGGTGCCATCCAAAATTCCAAAAACAAAATTCGCAATCAATCTTTGCTCAACGTCAGTCGTTTCGTCAATGGATATCCAAATGTTTTTGTCACCAACTGCGGCCCGCATTTTTCTATACTTTTTCGTATAACGCAGGAACATACTTTAGGCTCAAATTTGCAACACTCGGCACTGTCTTGTTAGTACATTTTTCAAGGAACTCTATAACAACTGGATGAGGTGCTTTTTCCGCTCAAAAACATTTTGCAAAAGTCCATGCTGAACGTGTTGTATTTATTCTCAACACTTTCTTTCAGCAGCAATTGACTTTCGGTTTTTTCTGAGCGCCTCTCTACACACAGTTTGTGTTTGTGTGTTTCAAAATATTGTTTCACATTGAAAGTTTTACCACGAGTTATAGAGCAATTACAATAAATGCAAAACAAAGCAGATTTATCTGTTCGCAGTATGCCTTTGTACTGACTTGCCATACGCGAGCAGAATTCCGCTTTCGTTTCCTTTTCTTTAGTCATTTGAAATAATAGTACACCACTCAAAACTGGTTTCACACGCTCATAACAAGAAAAGATAAAAATGTAGTTCACAGCTGTCAGCGCGGAAAAAATAGTGGTTGAGTTGCCACATTTCTTAAACACATTCGAAGCCTCTGCGAGAGAAACATGAATGTGTTGAATCGCGTCGAATGTGTTTAAAGTTTAACAAATACTCGTATGCACAAAGTAAGCATGATCATCAAAAATAAGCTTGGAAACTCTAAATATGCAAAATAAGCAATTATGAGCACAAGCTTAAAATAGTAGGCCCTGATTATTACAAATTCAAATACAAACAAATTGTCAATCAGTTTAAAGGCAACTCACTCTCCATTAATAGTTTCCACTTAATTGTGACAGGTTGTCGGTTTGTTTCTGCAATTTTTAATCGCATAAAACTGTTTTTTAAACTTGGATTTTTATAAGACGGAGTGATGTTGTCTGAAAGAGCAATATTTATCAGGGCTGCAAACCGGTTTTGAACCGAACCGTCGTATTTTTTCCGTTAAAAGCTGTACCACGAACCGAACCATTTTTATTTTGAAAACACCGAACCGAAAACCACTAAAACCTAATGGTTCGGTTCGGTTCAAATAAAGAATTTTTCAGTCAATTTTTACTCTAAATATTTGTTAAAAGTGTAACTCTGCGCCTTGCATATTTCAAGCATTTTTATATTTATATGGCAATACTGTTGTAGTACTGACTTTTGTCACCTGTAAAATGCGCACATCACTTATTGCATTTACATACTCGCAACATTTACGTATTTGCTTTTTAATATTAATATGTTTATTTATTCAAAATGAGCAAAAAGAAAGTGCATGAAGAGTTCACTTACAATGTAAAAGAAAATAAAAGTGTGCGCAAACATTGCAACATGCAAATGGCTGGAAAACATACGGATAATTTATTAAGACATGTGAAAAGGAAGCATAGTGATGTTGTGGAACTGTTGCCGAAAAAGAAAAAGAGTGAACACGTTAATAACGTCAACAGCATTTTAAAATACGTTATAGCCAAGACGCCGAAAGCACAATTTTCTTTAACAAAGGAACAATTGTTGGAAGCTTGTTTGGAGCTGGTCACACAGAATGGCAGACCACTGAAAATATTAGAAGACAGTGGCTTTCGAAAAATTATTGATTCGATTTGCAAGACAGTTGGTATTACCATTAACAGACAAAATATAAAATAAATTAAATTTCTATGTTTATTCTAATTGCAGGTTACTTTCTATTAAAGTTGATTGCGTAAGTGGATTATATCGATCTATAATAGGCATCAACGCACAATATATTGAAAATGGAGAAATACAAATTGAAACTTTGGCAATGAAGCAAATATTTGTGAAACATACCGCACTGAATCTCTGCAATACAATCACGAATGTTCTTCAATCATTTCAAATAAATATAGATCGGGTTTATTCAATAACAATCGATAATGCCGCCAACATGGTTTGCGCTGGTAAATTATTTAATAATAACTCAAAAGTGCCAAGTGATGAAAATAGCAACAAAGTTACTATCGAAGATTCAGATAGTAATAACGACATGTTCATGTAATAAATGAGTATAAAAATAATTTCAGTTTATTTTAAATGATTTACTTGGAAATGAAGGTGAAGAGGATGAAAAAGATATTGACTGTGTAAACGATGACCAAGATATGATCGAAAATGTCGATCCAAATGAACAAATGTGTGAAGACCTCGAGAATGATTTTATGAAATCTTTATCCGTTAAAGGATATTAAGGATGTGCGAAGCAAGGCCAAGGTAGTAGTCAAAAAATTAAGAACACCTACATTGCTGAATTTGCTGCGAACAAAAAAATTATGTAAGCCTAGGTTAGAATGCGTCACTCGGTGGGGATCTACTTACAATATGTTGAAGAGTTTATTGGAGGTTAAAGATTTTTGAGAGCTCTAAAGACATTAAAGAGCTATATATGACCGATGACGATTGGCAGCAAATTGAAAGCGCATGCGACATTCTTTTTCCAGCTTATAATATTTCTCTCAAACTTCAAAACAAACAACTTGTATTAGGTGACATGTTTTTTGCATGGTATTCATGCAAGCTAAAAGTGGAGCAGAAGACTGGGTGGATGAGCAAGAATTTCGCTGCAGCATTGAAAAAGCGGGGTGAATTATTGTTAAATAATTCTTACGTTTTAGCGGCTGTTTACTTAGACCTCAGATATCAGCTTTTGCTTGGCGATTCCGAAAAAGAATTGGCAAAAGTATTTATACAGCAAGTTTTCACATTGAGGGAAAATATAATTTTCCAGAAAAATGTGGACCAATCTCCCCAATCGAAAATAAGTTCCGATGATGAATCGAGCAGTTAGACAAGCGAGCATTGTCACCAGGCAAAAAAATCAAGGGCATTATAAATAGCTTTGCAAACGTAAAACGCCTTTCCAAAATATCTAATGTGTTAAAATTTTGGGAAAATCATTCTGAAACTGAATTAAAGGCTATAGCCAATATTGTCCTTGCTGCTCCTGCAACACAGGTATCAGTGGAAAGATCGTTTTCCACCCTTAAATTTATATTATCCGACTTGAGAGCAAGTATTGATAAAGATTTATTGAAAGACATTTTATTATTAAATTTAAACACATAAAAAACAATTACATATACTAAAAATATCTGATGTAAGCATTGAATTTTATTATATTTACATATATATTTTCTTATTATAAGTACCTACTATAAGCAACAAAAGAAAAATGTAAAAAGAGAATTAAAATATTACAAATAATTGATGCAAAAATTTAATTTCATTGCCTACTAAAGGACAACAATAAAAAAATTATATATAAAATATTAATACTTCCAAATATATCATTGAACCAAATGAACCGAACCGAAACCGCGGTTCAGGGAATCTAAGGAACAGGTTTCTGCACCGGTACACGTTCTTGAAAACTGGTTCGAACCACTGAACCGAACCGTTTCAATTTTCGGCGTGGTTTGCAGCCCTGATATTTATGGTAGTATTATGTCACCTAAAGCTCAGTTGACCCAGGAAAAGTTAAAATAGACAAAACGCAATGTTATGTATTGAGTAGCTGTTCACAATTCAAAGCTCTTTCAAGTATTGACTTATTGATACTATATTTTTTAATTTGATGTAATGATGACTTTTACTATATTTTGATGAAATTCACAAGGGCAAAAGGGATCAGATAATAAAATCGTTGAAACCGCGAAAGTTTTTAACTTTTAGAATCGGACTTTCACTAAAATTCAACCTATACTGAACTATATCCTAGAGCTTTTATGTATATATTAATAAATATCATGAACTACTTGAGTACCCAAGTAAATAAACATGCAAAAAGTATTTTATAAATGAGTGTAACTTACGTTTTACAATTAAATAGTCCTTGCATTTGAATATAGTCAATGACCCTGTCATTAAGCAAGTATTTCACAGACTGGTCTTGCGATATGAGACGTCGTATTAATGTTGAACTAATCTTGTTTGGTACACAATCCTTTATTAACGTAATATGTTCCTTTGATAAGAAAAAAAGAGCATAAAACATTTTTGTGACCACTAATAATCGAAAACACTGTTGATACACCATACCCGATATTTCGTCAACATATCTGACTCTGAAATTAATTTTTCAGGATGGGAGCCATGACGTGAGATAACCACTAAACCATAATTGCCAACAATATCTTAAATCTTAAAAAAATAAATATAAAATGAAATTGGATATGAAATGTCTGAAATATATTTGCGCTAATGCATACATCCTTATCTGCCCATAATCCTGGCACTGCAAATGATTCTAGTAAATCAGCTCCACATAGCAATTTCAATTGCACACCATCCTGCCGCTCACGCAAACCGGGAGGCATCCAACCAGGTAGAGTACCGTTGATATAGTTATTTATATAGTTTTGATGGTACTGTAGAACGGAGATTGTGCGTGACCATTCCGATTGGGTTATTTCCCAGTCTGAGGGCTTAAAAGCAATAAAGAAAAGTTTTTTTTATACTCTCGCAACAAAGTTGCTAAAGAGAGTATTATAGTTTTGTTCACATAACGGTTGTTTGTAAGTCCTAAAACTAAAAGAGTCAGATATAGGGTTATATATACCAAAGTGATCAGGGTGACGAGTAGAGTTGAAATCCGGATGTCTGCCTGTCCGTCCGTCCGTCCGTGCAAGCTGTAACTTGAGTAAAAATTGAGATATCGTGATGAAACTTGGTACACGTATTCCTTGGCTCCATAAGAAGGTTAAGTTCCAAGATGGGCAAAATCGGCCCACTGCCACGCCCACAAAATGGCGGAAACCAAAAACCTATAAAGTCTCATATCTAAGCCATAAATAAAGATATTAAAGTGAAATTTGGCACAAAGGATCGCATTAGGGAGGGGCATATTTGGACGTAATTTTTTTGGAAAGTGGGCGTGGCCCCGCCCCCCACTAAGTTTTTTGTACATATCTCGGAAACTACTATAGCTATGTCAACCAAACTAGTTCAGTTCAAAAATGGAAGAAATCGGATAATAACCACGCCCACCTCCTATACAAAGGTTATGTTGAAAATCACTAAAAGTGCGTTAACCGGCTAACAAAAAACGTCAGAAACACTAAATTTTACGGAAGAAATAGCAGAAAGAAGCTGAAGCCAGACTTTTTTCAAAAATTGAAAATGGGCGTGGCGTCGCCCACTTATGGACCAAAAACCATATCTCAGGAAGTACTCGACCGATTTCAATGAAATTCGGTATATAACATTTTTTTTAAACCTTGATGACATGTACGAAATATGGGTGAAATCGGTTCACAACCACGCCTTCTTCCAATATAACGCTATTTTGAATTCCATCTGATGCCTTCTCTGTATAATATATACATTAGGAACCAATGATGATAGCGGAATAAAACTTTACACAAATACGGAATTTGAGCTGAGGTATCCCTTGTGGAAAAATTGTCGTGATCGGACTATAACTTTTCAAGGTCTCTGATATCGAACACGAAGAACTCAGTGCCTAACCTAATCCATCCTAATTTTTCACCGAAAATATCGGTAAATCTCTCAGAATTTAATTCTAATTAATTTTACAGCAAAATAAAAAAATATGTAAATGACGGATAATGAAATCTCGATTATCATTTTATCATGCGAGAGTATAAAATGTTCGGTGACACCCGAACTTAGCCCTTCCTTACTTGTTTTTAATAAATAAAAGCCTGTATATGTTATAACCAACTTACTTTGATCCATGCTGAGAATTGCAAAGCTAATTTCAGCATAGCAAATCGATGTGTACCAGCAACGAGTCCTTCCTTCTGGTATGAATCGTGTGTGGGTGAAACGATGCCACCAATGACATCATGTGTTCCTTGTGTTTTGAAATGATCGCGTGCTATTTCTATATTATAAAAGAAAAATATAATAAAAAATATATGCCGTATATTCGCATATTTATCTCGCAATCTTACCGAACATGTGTAAGTGCATTGGCGTCGGTGGGTTGAAACAGCCACAGGCTATTAGAACTACCCGACGCACATTCGACATTCTGGTTGTTTATAATAATTCTTCTTGAAAAATTC
Source organism: Bactrocera zonata (assembly GCA_037783105.1). NCBI lineage: Eukaryota > Metazoa > Arthropoda > Insecta > Diptera > Tephritidae > Bactrocera > Bactrocera zonata. Next base: position 98,418 of record JBAWJQ010001306.1, on the reverse strand, counting down.
TTGTCTTGAACAATAAAGAGAAAAATATCCAAGTATATTTTGCAATTTTTGAACACAAAATTACATACATATGTGATTATGTGAACTTTATGCGTACGGTTTTTTGAAATCTGTTTACATATACACATAATTATAGGCATATGATGTGGTCTTTTAAGATGTTATCAAAACTTCTAATGCTCAAAGCAAATAAATACATATGTATGTATATAAATATATAACTTAAAACACCCCATATTATATATGTATATAATTATATTAAATAAATATTTAAGTAATAATACAAATATGGCTTTATTCTATATTTCAACAGCTTTAACGGAATTCATCATTAAATGGGTCAAATTGCACATACATACATACTTATTGGCTAAATGAGCTTCAGTCTCTTGCCCCACACAACACAAAACCAACACAGAACACCTAACCACAACAATAATCCCGCATTCAGCACACACCACACTCACCGCATTAAAATATACGTCACTAGCACGCTTCATTCACCACACTCATCTCTACACCACCTACAATCCACATCACACATAACTACATTAGCACTGCACTTTTCACCACAACCGAAAGGGAAGAAAAGGGGCGGAGAAACAAGTTCGCCACTTCTTTTTTGCGATCCGCTTGCGATAGCCGTGCGATTCCCCCGAGCTCTATTGTGCGAACATAATTTTATAAGTCCAACTCAATACATATATTCATTTCATATAAAGTGCAATACATCGGTGTACATAGCGTTGAATAAAATACGTTTTGTGATTCTCTGGCGGAATTGTGTTGCCCTTTCCTTTTTTATATAAGTTCCCAACGGTGAGTGCTAGGAAATCAATCGACAAATACATGGTCCTTCGAGCGAGACCGCTCGTGAAACTATGCTTTTTACCGACAGCCGATAACATCGAAACGGAAACGAAAAAACCCTCGAATAAACTCGTTATAATAAATATTTTAAAATAACAAACAAAACCATCTAATGGTCAATCAACTTTACGCTCCACTTCTGCCCCAACGTGGCAGCCATACCCATATCCACTTCATGCAACAAATTTACAATTAAAATAACACTCTTCCATACAGATAAACATGGATGCAGACATGCCACTCGCTCCGAAGCCAGCCATTCGCTCGACTATCCACGTGCCACGCCAAGTGGCAGCTCCAGTTACGGCAGCCCCAGTCGCGGCTGGCCCAGTCGCAGCTCCCCGAACCACCACATCAACGAGTCCTCCGGGAAACCGAGCACTGCCGTCAACGCCCATATCAGCAGCAGAGCCGCAGCGCATCAGGTGCCCAATATGCCGTCGACCACACCGGTTGATGCACTGCGTAATTTTTAAAGGTTTGTCACCACAGCAAAGGCTGCGCGTCGTTCAGGCACACGGCCACTGCCTCAATTGTCTGGCACCTACCCACACTACCCAGGAGTGTGCCTCGGGAAACGTGTGCCAGATATGTATGTTGCCGCACCACACCATGTTGCACCGAACCACCAGACCCGACATCGGTCAACAATCTGGTAGCCGCCATCGTGGTGCAGTACGACAACCGTCAATAAACCGGAATGAACGATCGCGTCGACAGCCAACCACATCATCCACCCGTATCCGGCGGCAACAGAATGGGACGTCGACACGACGCCAGCAACAAACGCCCCGTCCGCGCCGCACCTCAGGCCTAAGCAACGTTGTAGCCACGCTCCAGCAGTTGCAACGACTTCTAGGCTGAAATATTCGCCTAGGGGGGCCGGGATGGCTAAATGAGCTTCAGTCTCTTGCCCCACACAACACAAAACCAACACAGAACACCTAACCACAACAATAATCCCGCATTCAGCACACTCTACACTCACCGCATTAAAATATACGTCACTAGCACGCTTCATTCACCACACTCATCTCTACACCACCTACAATCCACATCACACATAACTACATTAGCACTGCACTTTTCACCACAACCGAAAGGGAAGAAAAGGGGCGGAGAAACAAGTTCGCCACTTCTTTTTTGCGATCCGCTTGCGATAGCCGTGCGATTCTCCCGAGCTCTATTGTGCGAACATAATTTTATAAGTCCAACTCAATACATATATTCATTTCATATAAAGTTCAATACATCGGTGTACATAGCGTTGAATAAAATACGTTTTGTGATTCTCTGGCCGAATTGTGTTGCCTTTTCCTTTTTTATATAAGTTCCCAACGGTGAGTGCTAGGAAATCAATCGAAAAATACACTTATATACAAGTATCCTCTGGGTAGTCTAAAAACATCCGTTTGAAGACGAGGTATAGTGCGAAGGCGAACATCCCCTACATAAGGTTGTGCCCTGGGTTTGGGACCCGCCACGTAAAAAATCGTACAAATGAAAAAGCAACAACAGTCTCGGATGAGAGACCCCCTTTTTGATGACGACCATGGCAAACGAAGTAAGGACTACGAATTGAGGGCATGCACCTGGAGTGTCCGGTCCCTTAATTGGGAAGGTGCCGCTGCCCTGCTGGTTGATGGCCTCGTGAAAATAAAGGCTAACATCACCGCCGTCCAAGAAATGCGATGGACGGGACAAGGACTGAGTCAAGTAGGTCCTTGTGGCATTTACTACAATGGCCATGTAAAGGAACGCAAGTTTGGTGTGGGATTCGTGGTGGGAGAGAGACTCCGTCGCCGAGTACTATAATTCACTCTGGTGAATGCACGTCTAGCACAATCCGTATTAAAGCGAGGTTCTTCAATATATCGCTGATTTGCGCTCACACCCCGACCAAAGATATTTGATTAACATTTCCTTATAATCCCTTTTCGCGCAACTAAATTCAAATCTAAGCTGGAACAACCTATCAAAATTGGACCGCCGGGGGCGTTGAAACTTTCGCCTCAATCGGCTGACAGTCCTCCTCTTCAAGGATAGCTCACGCGTCCACCATTTAATTTTAGTAACCCTACAAGACTCAAATCTACCAAAAACCCCCAAACTACCTCATAGAGACGAGCAATTTGCTCGTCCACCCCCGACTCCTCAAACTCTCTAAGCGGTATACAAGATACCGCTTCCCTAACCGAGAGTCCATATTGGTTGCAGTCAGTACCAGTGGTACGCCATCGCTGCAATGGACTCACATAAGCCGGGGGAGGGGACCAAGGGATAACCATAATTTGAATCAAATTATGATCACTCAATCCCCACCCTCCCCTTACCTCCCACCTAACACTAAAGGCCCTACTTGCTGACTCATTTATAAACGCCACGTCAATATCACTCACACCCCTAAGCTCACCGAAAGTAAACCACTCACTGGGCTCATTCAGAACGTAGAGGCCATTAGCCACCACCCATTCACTTAATACCTTACCTCGACTGTGGCTCCGATATCCAGACGAATTCCGGGATACCTTACTGAACCACATCGAAGACGAGGCATTCGCATCCAACCCCAGGATAAATGAACTACCACATACAAGAAGTAGAAGCATATCCATGTATCCCAGGTAGTGCTCTAGAGGCTCGCTAAATTTGCAGTACAAACTAGCAACAACCATTCTACCGAACACCCCCCCAATAGCTACACAAACACCCAGCTGTGAAGAATCCAAAACTACACAATCATAGCTTGGATTATTCACAACTATTGCAGCATTAACCTCCAGGAAGACCCCTAAACACACCATTAGTGGCGTAGGGCTCCTGGAGTATAGCAATACTACACCCACCCTCAGTCATACAACCCCCCGGAAACAGCCAGCGACGGGGCTATCTGGTCGCACCCGAAAGGAAAACCACTTGATGTAGCATCCACCTGCCTCCAAGAGGGTCCTACCATCAGTTCATCAGAACAAACGAGTGTTCACACACACAAACAAGTTTTTACTTGTTTTCTCTCAACGCCTGCACTTTGATTTCAGAAAAAAATATTAAAAATTAATTCTGAAAACGTCAGACAACAAAACATTATGATACCACGGCCCATGATAATGAAAACGAAATGTCCCTAACACAAAACAACAAAAAGCGTACTTACATGTATTCCTCAGCACGAAATTGTATCTTTATAGTATATTAGATATTTTTTTAAATATTTTCGAACAAAAATGCGAGCGCACCTCTTCACACACTGAATCACAACTATAGAATGATCGTCTACATGCATTCAAAATTTATAGTATTGTAAATTACAATTTTTTGGGGTTTTGGATTTCGTGTTTTTTATTTTTATTTGGTTTTAGCTTAGCAAATTATTTTATTTTACATCTTTTATGTGTGTATTTTGTGATTTAATAGATATTTTTATACAAGGTTGCAAATAATTGATTTTGTAATCCTGAATAGTTTTCGAATTTCAAATCCCAAATACCGGCGTAAAGGAAAAAAACTGAATGCTAAACGTAATTAAAAATAAAAATAATTTAATAATAAATTATATGGATAATAAAATTAAAATATATTTTTTAATTCCAAATACTGGATTGGAAGATTAAAATTATATTTGTTTTTTAATTCCAATTACCGGATTGAACGATAAAAATATTTTATTTAATTTCAAATACCGGATTGAACGATGAAAATATTTTTAATTCCAAATATGCTAATTTTCGATTGAAAATTAAAAATTCCAAAAAAAAAATTGAATTTAGATTTTTTCGCGTTAGCGCACTTTCTTTATGCAATCAAACGAATTATATTTCAACAATTTTTAATTCCGATTTTGCAACTGAAATATAAATTAAAAAAACTAATCAATGAAAATCTAATTATACCCAAAATTATTTTATAAACAATTTCGCAACCCTGCTCGCCATACATACATTACTTTGTTGAATTTAGCAAGAAAAATTAGGAATTGTGATATGCTGTACATTTGCAGATACACTATTTTATGCCTAGGAAAATAAGCGTTTTAAATTCATGAAGTGATAAAACAGCTTTCTGCTTTAATCTAATATTATAGTTTATAAGTTCCACCACACCAAACTGCATGTAACTGCAAATTATTGACAAACATCACATATACACATATTATATTAGAAGTTTCATTTCAGTTAAGCGTAAGCAAGTATAAATTATTTGAATATTTTTTCACTTTCAGCAACCATTCTCCATTTACGACATCCTTTTTACAGCCATTATTTGGTTGCAACATCATTCACATGTTTTCTAAGCGCTATCAGGAACATTACTCCAATAATTTCAGACATTCACATCATCTTTCTTTTTCTTTTTGGCCTCAGACTTCAAAAAGAAGAAAGCGAATAACACAATTAATAAAAAAATATAAGTATATTTTTTTTAATTTGAATTTTTATATTCACCTCATCCCAACTACTGCTAGCGTGCTGGATCTCCGTGGCAACTTTCGTACCCTTCTCGGACGTCACCACCTGCACAACTTGTCCTGGTCCATTACGACTTGGTAGCAACTTCTTGGCTGCGGCGATGTTCTCATTGTCACCACAACAAAACACGTTCTTGCTTAACGGCTAACGGTTATCTAAATTGAAACTATTTAGAAAATTTTTAATAGAATAGTCGCTCTGATCCATATGCACAGGCTTCACCGGCTCATCGGCATCATCTTCGTCATCAGATGGCGAATTATTGACGGATGAGCTGGGATTAGTATTAACACGATTTAAATAAAAGTTGTTATATTTTTATGGGTATGTTGTTAAACGGTTTAGTCCAATCATATACTAACTAACCGCATAAAGTTTAAAGTAGCATAAGTAAAAACAATAATAAACATTTTTTTGGTTATTACGAAAAGCTTGTGAGCATTTAAAAACTGTTATTCACAAGAAATTTTAATAAAAAATGTAATTAAATATTTTTTATGTACATACATATGTATATATTAAAGGATACATATTTGTTTACATTTGGATGCGCATAATGATTTTACAAATGCTAACGCAGATATGTATATCGCTCATTTGCTGCAAGACCGGCATAAGTCAAAAAAAAGGATTTGCCAGAAAACGCGTTAAAAGTTTTCAACTGACTCCAACCTTACACGGAAAACAGGAAACATATTCTCTTCTCAAGCGGAGCATATAAGAGGTATTCATATGAATTTTCACTCAACATGAAGTATGATATAACGAACAATTCTGCAGCATTAACTCAAAAATCACGTTTTTTGATTTATGCCGGTCTTGCAGCAAATTAGCGAAATGTACATATATACAAGTACATACATACATTTCTATGTGCTATTAAGACACACGGAAAGTAGTCATACCCTAATTTTAAAATTTTTAGAATATAAATCGGTCATAGAGTAATCCGAAATCGACTTCTATGCCTCGTCTGCACATAAAAATGCACATATGTATGAATGTATATTAGGGTGTGTCGATTCCGGAATTTTTTCGATTCGGTATTTCTAATAGTGCGGAAAAGTTGCCTTAGTACTTCCTGATTCCAATGCAACTTTTTGTTTTGAGATCGGATTGCATCTTCAACCCGAACCTCGGCCTTGAAATTTCGGAAATTCGCCTAAAATCGTGAAATTGTCTACCTAGCACCTGAAATACGCATCTCATGGCAAAATGTATAAGACAAAAGTTATTTGTCACGTTATTTGCTACCGAAATGGTATATGTGATCATGGCCGTAGGACGAACCGTTCCCGAGATACGAGCGAAAAGGCGGCGCGCCACAGCGCAAGGTCAAAATTGTTGCAGCTCTCAGCTAACCTGTATTGGTCACCCAGAACCCACCGCGTGGAGGTAGCTGCTCTTCGGGTTCCTCCCAAGCCCAACCCAACCAACCAACCATATGTCAGGCTTGTTTTAGTCTGAATCTGTGTCAAATTTATTGATAAAATCAGATTTTGTACCAAACTTTGGCACTTGTTGCATAGATTTCAGTGTAGAGCGTATAAAAAGATCACGAGATTGGGGGCCACTAACTTTAGAAGATGCCTCTGTCACCAGTTTGACGATTCTCTCGACTGCCACGGTGTGAGAGGGGAATTCACTAAATTTCCATACCTCTGCAGTGTCTCCCGACAGCCCTTTTATGAGTTCTTCGTTAGAAACTGAACAAAGAACTGGTGGAACAGTCAAGGTAATAGTCTTCCAGTTAATCATATCGTAATAAGTATTAGCTTTGAAATTCAGCTTTGGCACTTTATTACATCTAACTCTTCCATTTATGGTGTCAGACTCTGCTTCTCTGGCTGCCGAGAGCGGGTAAGTATCTCGACCTTTGAATTGCAGCATAGAGATGGCGCGACTTCTCACAATAAGGGAGCAGTTTACCTATGTCGCCAGAGAATGTATTTGGACTCTTTGAGACACCATCTATGTGTTCGAAAAGAGCACGGAATGGAAGTTCATTGAAATGTAGAAGACAAACAACCCACTGTAATGGCCTACCTATTCTTTCTTCTAGTTTCCGTATGATTCCACCTTTCCAACCTGTGTTCGTGTTGGTGCCATCAGCACCGACAACTTCTAGATGTTCCACATCAACTGAATTGTCTTGTAAATGTTGCCATATAGCTTGCGTCTCATCCTCAGCTGACCCGGAAGGAGAAGTGACGTGACCAAAGTAATGACAACCAGGTTCCGCTATAAGAGAAATACAGTGGCGGACAAAAGTCTACATACACCCCCTGTTTTCTTCGATGTGAGAGTACAAAAACTTTTTAGAAAAATGTGTTGATACAGTTTTATTCTAATCTTCTTTCTAATAACAACAAACTTAAAAAATCCGTTAATTAATATAAAACTACAAATTTATGGAATAAAAACTCAAATATTGTGTTGACAAAAGTCTACATACAGTACAAAAATATCTTAGTTCAGTGCGAAAAACTTTACAAAATGCTTGAAGATGCCGTGGCATTCATTCTGCTAAATTTGTCAACGCTGCAGATGTAATGCTGTTCCAAGGTCCCAATATGCGTTCTTAGAGTATAGCAGAGCTAGAAATTTGGTGTTTTCTAATTCTACGCTCGAAAATCTCCCAGACATGTTCAATAATATTCATATTTAGACTTTGAGGTGGTGTATTTAATTGCCTTGGAGTATAATAAAGCAACCAGTCCTTACCAATTTGCGCCGCATGAAACGGATCGTTATCTTGTTGAAATATCCAACTGGAACCGAGCCCTAAATTATCCACCAAAGGCTTCAAATTATGTTCCAACAGAGACTTATACTTATAACCGTCCATTTCACCTTCAATAAAGTCCGAATTTCTAACTCCAGAGGCCGCAACAGCTCCCCAAACCATTACGCTGCCGCCACCGAGCTTCACAATTGATACTACGTTATTCGGTTCAAGCGTGGCGTTAGTTTTCCTTCAAATTTTAGCCCTTTCTTCACTACCAAAAAGGGTGAATTTAGAATCATCTGTAAATTAAACGTTTTTCCAAAAATCCATTTCCTTTTCTTTGTGTTTTTTGGCGAACTTTAAACGAAGTTTCCGATTTTTTCAGAAATAAAAGGTTTCTTCCGTGGTGTTCTACTGTGGAATCCGTTATCGTTTAGAGTTTTTTTTTATTGTTCTTGGTTGGATACTTATTTGTGACGTACTTACTACGCGTTCGGCTATATTTGGAGCATTTACTTTTGGATTTTGGTCTACTTCGTTGAGAATCAGGCTGACGTATCTACGAGATTGTTTTTTTGGGCGTCCACTGCGCGGTTTATTTTCGTTGGAACCATTATTTTTAAAGTTTTTTAGAATTGTCTGTACTGTTGCTCGACTCAAGTTTAAAATTTTAGAAATTTCACCATATGATTTTTTTTCTTTTCTTTCTTTTATCACCAAATTTCTTAAATCAATTGATATTTTATTTCGCGGAGCCATTATAGCTATTGAAGGGCTTAAACCACAACTAAATTCAATAAATATCAAACAATAAACATATTGAAATAAAAGAAAAAGGCTAACGTTACCTTACTGTTAATATAACAATGTACAAAGTATGGGATTTGAACTGTATGTAGACTTTTGTCAAAGCAATTTTTGAGTTTTTCTTCCATAAATTTGTTGTTTTATGTTAAATAATGATTTTTTTTAGTTAACTGTTATTATAATAAATATTAGAATAAAACTGTATAAATACATTTTTCTAAAAACTTTTTGTACTCTCATATCAATGGAAATAGGGGGTGTATGTAGACTTTTGTCCGCCACTGTATGTTCCTCTTTGACAGTGTCGCGGTAGTACTTCTCACCTTCGCTGACTTGTGTAAGTGTATTGTCTTTGCGGCCGTCAAAATACAGCCCATATACGGAGTCAATACTTTCGGTGTTCTGGAGCTTAACACCAACACTTTTTTTTGCCCGACTAATCTTGCATTTTTCAGTGACAAAGCTAGCCTGATCCTCTGTTATCAAACCTGCTTTTTTGGCATCCAGAAAAGCCGATGAAACAATCAAGGCCGCTGCTCTATCACTTACTCCAAATCTTTGGGCAGCTAAAGCAGTGTGTTGTAATACTAGTGTGTTTTGTTTGGTTTTAGAGGATGGAAGAGAAAATTCATCATCACCATCGTTTTTCGAAGAATCAATGTGCGACGCGCCTACATTGTTGTCGTCTGTATGAGAGTCTGGCTGATCTGAATGGTCACGTGTTCTAGCTGATACTTTTCTGGTAAGTGTTGATGTTGAATGACGTTTTGAAAGCTTTTCTTTACGTTCATTTTTGTTTGTAATCTTTTTTGTTTCAGGTAGATCAACACTTCCAATGCGACCAATTCTTGTGGTTCTCTGGTCCAAGAGAAATGGTTGTTCATTGATAGGAACTTTCCTTTCCTTTGGACAAGTGCAAGAAGAAAAATAAATGCATTTACAAGCAGCGATGTCAAATAATTTTCCGGCAGAAGAGACAAAGTCGTCTCTTTTAGAGCTCAAACCTATTGGGTTCCTTAAAAACATTTTTTTAAGAGTCAGAAATTTCTTATGGTATGTGGTGAGCATTTGTACAACTCTGGTGTGTGAAACTATCGGAATAGATGACTTTTTGAAAGTATTTTCAACCTTTTTTGCAACTATTTCTGTAACCTCTTTACTCCTAGGTTCATAGTTGTCGCCTCGGAGTCGCCCTATACCAAATCTTTCAAACTGATAACACAAAAGAACATCCTGGTAAGTAGGTAACTGGGACTCAGAGAGATTGTACGGATATATGACAAACACAGGACATTTCTGTCTAAATTTAAATTTAGATACAGACATTTTGAGTTCTGTGTTTTGTTGAGAGAATATAAATGATAGCACCTGGCGAAATCAACGACAAGAGTGAATGAAAAAATATTTATGTGGAGACCAGTCCGAACGTGTCGTATGGCGCAGGGAAATGAATGTAAGTGATAGAACTCGGCGAAATCACCGACAAGAGTGAAGGAACTCGATGAAAAAATATTTGTGTGGAGACCTATCCGAACGTGTCCTTTGGCGTAGGTGAATGAATGTGAGTGATAGCACTCGGCGAAATCAACGTCAAGAAGTGTGGCCGCAAGCCGATTTTCACCTTGCGCTGTCGATTTTCGCTCGTATCTCGGGAACGGTTCGTCCTACGGCCATGATCACATACCATTTCGGTAGCAAATGACGTGACAAATAACTTTTGTTTTATACATTTTGCCATGAGATGCGTATTTCAGGTGCTAGGTAGACAATTTCACGATTTTAGGTGAATTTCCGAAATTTCAAGGCCGAGTTTCGGGTTGAAGATGCAATCCGATCTCAAAACAAAAAGTTGCATTGGAATCAGGAAGTACTAAGGTAACTTTTCCGCACTATTAGAAATACCGAATCGAAAAAATTCCGGAATCGACCCACCCTAATGGTGATTACACCAGATCAAATTGATGAAATCATTTCTCCGGAAATTCCTGATGTAGAGAAAGATCCAGTATTATATGAAGTGGTGGAATCGAATATGCAATACATTTTACATCTTCGCTAAAAATTGGAAATGGTACAATTTCGGTTGATACTTCCGGTGGTTCGATATCAATTCCGTCTACCCTTTATCTATTCATGAACTCATCACAAATGTTCGGACGTTGGGCAAATTATCGTAACTACGATTCCTTAAGTGCACGCGCAATGTTAGCTTGCAAAAATACCGATGTTGTTGACTTAAACTGGAAGATTCAAAGTCAAATTCCGGGAGACTTGCGCTCATAAAAATCGATCGATCGTCTTGACAGTGAAGACGACGCCGTGAATTATCCAGTGGTATTTCTAAATTCTTTGGACAGGCTTGGTAGGCCACCGCATCATTTGCGTCTCAAAGTAGGATCCGTTTTTATTATCTTTTGCAATCTTCATGCGCCGAAACTGTGTAATGGAACCCGACTGATTGTGACGCACTTATCGAATAAAAGGGGGCAGAATGCTTGATCCTACGAGTTCCTTTGAGTTCTAACGATTTGCCATTTCCGTTCAAACGTATTCCGTTTCCAGTGAAAATTGAATTTGAGATGACAGTCAACAGGACCTAAAGATAGTCGCATAGTGTGAGGCATAATTTTGGAAATGCTATGTTTTTCACATGGCTGTAGCGTGCTCACGAGTTGGAAAACCATTTTTTCTGTACACCGGAACAGAAACCGAAAAACGTTGTTTATAAAGCTGCGTTACATTGAAAAAAAAAAAATTAAATGATAAGTTTATCTTTTTTCATTTCAAAATACATAATTTCACGCAAGACAACGGCTGCGGGTCAGCTAGTTATATTATATAATAGTATAATAATTTACTATACAATAGTACATATTACAAAAAAGTCTTGCGGTGTTTTCGCTAGTTGGCGCTGAAAGCCCGTAGTTCTAGTTTTTTTCGTCGCATCGGGTCATGCTATACCTTTTTGGAAAGCTCATTTCACGCGCTAACACGTGTTTGATTGTGAGTTATAGCGTCGCAAACATGTAGCAAAATAAAGAGAAAATACGGCATATTTTACAGTACTACTACGATAAAGGCAAAAATGCATCTCAAGCCGCCAATAAAATTTGTGCAGTTTATGGACCCGATACAGTTTCCATTTCCACCGCACAACGATGGCTTCAACGTTTTCGTTGTAAAGATGGTCTGGTGTAGAGATGGTCGAAGATGCGCCACGCTCCGGAAGGCCTGTCATCGAAAATTGCTATAAAATCGTTGAATTGGTCGAAAGAGACCGGCATAGTAGTAGCCGTAGCATCGGTCAAATATTCAATAAAAATATAATAAATATATATCAATAAAAATACCACAAGACTTTTTTAACAACCTAATATAATAATTAGTTATTTTTTACCATAGTCACCCGTTCTCAAGGAAATAAAAATTTCGAGAAAACGGGCGAAGCAGAAGAATCTGATGATGACCATGTGTTGGATAGTAGTGGCGATGAATTTTACACTGGGAAATCGAAAGATGGTCGTGAGAAAAATGTTGGTAAAAGAGTTGTTAAAGACTTGGGGGCACCATACAAATGATCCGGTAAAAACATTACAATGGATAATTTCTTCACAACTCTTCCACTAGCAAAACTTGGAACTTGACGATCGCGATATCGCGATTTTCCGATATCTGTGGTTTTAGTGATTGCTACTTTTAAATCACTGTGATTTTATACCAAGAATGATAGAAACAAGATTGCGCAATGACGAGTTCAAATTTTGTTCGTTCTGCGCATCTACGTCACGGTTGACCAACGAACGAGGTGTGTTCAAAAAGTATCGCGAATTTTGTGTTTTTTTAAAAATTATTTATTTATTCATGAATATCTATTTTGTCCCCTTCAAAGTAATCCCCATGAGATATTATACACTTGTGCCAACGGTTTTTCCAATCTTCGAAGCACTACAAAAAATCATTTTTTTTATCTTCTTCATCTCCTTCTTCGATGCCGTCTTTATCTCGTCAAGAGAAGCGTAACGTCGTCCTTTCATGGGCCTCTTCAGTTTAGGGAACAAGAAAAAGACACAGGGGGCCAGATCTGGGGAATACGGTGGCTGCGGCATCATTAGTGTGTTGTTTTTGGCCAAAAAGTCGCGCACAAGCAACGATGTACATATGTATGTGAGCAGGGGCGTTATCGTGGTGCAAAAGCCAATTTTTGTTCTTCCACAAATACGGGCGTTTCTGGCGGATAGCTTCGCGCAAATTGCGCATAACTTGCAGGTAATATTCCTTATTGACCGTTCTTCCCTGTGGCAAGAACTCATGATGCACCACGCCCCTGCAATCGAAGAAAACTGTCAGTTACGATTCGCGATACTTTTTGAACACTCCTCATACAATCAGCTGATTTTCAGTTGCTTGTTTTTCTTTGCAATAAGAATCAATTTTGTATTGCAGGCATACAAAAACATGAATATCATTAAAAGTTAACATCAATATAAGTGAATATTTTATAGTGAACATTTATCTGCATATTCAATTCATTGTATTTTCGTTGCATTATTTAATTTTGTCTCTTTACTGTGTTTGTTTCAACTATATATGTATGTACGTACATTTATGCAAATAAAAATATTGAATATATTGAATATTTTGTGACCAACTATCAATTTATTGTCTTATTTAATTTTTTTTTTTGCTGTACATATTTTCAATTAAGTTTTTATTTAAGGAACGAGTCCTAAAATACATTCTAGCTCTGAAAAACAATTCTTTTACTTTGGTGCTACAATTAACAAAATTACTTAAATCGTCCAATACTGCTCGCAAGGCTCTCATATGCTCCATCAACATATCTGTTGGTTTTGAGAGTCCTCATTCAGATAGGTGATCCACCCAAGTATGAGACGATCAATTTTGTGGCAGATGTACCCTGCCAAATTTTCAAGCCCGTCGTTGTTGAAAATCTTCAAGTCATCATTTTTTTCAATTGGGTCAGCGGAATTTAGATCAACTGACACACGTTGAAAAAAAATATAATAAACATACATAAATGCGTATAAATAAATGGAATAAATTGTTAGTTAAGATTATTATTACAATTAGGATAAGAAACAGTGGTTAGTATGTAAAAACTTAGTTTGTATGTAAGTACATATTTGCATTTGTTAACATCAATACATTTTTATATAAGAATGTTTTCTGTAGTTTTAGGTTTATAATACTATGTACGATTAATAATTTGATAATTACCGGTTAGAGATAAGTAATTCCCTTCCATATCTGGGGTGTTGTCGACTTCAACATTTCCTCCATCTCTCTTGATGGAACTCCTTCCTGTCAGGGAGATCGTGAGGACCGCCTTTCAACCTGATTACGCCAAACAAATTTTCTAAAACGTCCTGGTTTAAACGAGACTTCATCCTTTTCTGCCGTTCATTAGCCTCTGCAGGAGATAATCTGGTTAACGTGAGAAAAACACTAGGTAGCAACTTCGTTAGACTCCGCGAACTTAAACCTGCAAGAGTGTTTGGTTATAAAAGTAAAATTATTTTAAACTGCAAATTTCTTTCGAAGGCTTCTTATCCTAAGGGAAATGGAAAAATGTCCATTTCGTCGCACTATTTTTAACAATATTATTATTGCATCCGAACAGTGCACAACTCATTTTAAAAAATATAAAATTTCACAATTAATACTACACGCGAAAACACAATTCGAATTCACATTTAAAGGCGCGGGCGAATAATAAGTCAACCGTGACCTCAACAAGAACAGCTGACTGAAAACAAAATGCACATTGCGTAATCTCTTTCTCTATTATTCTTGATTTTATACTGCTATTGCGATCGCAACTAAGTCGACGTTCAAACGGAGACCTTTTGTTATTTTTGTTGTTGTAGCGGCAGATTCTGCCAATTTGACAGTGTTTGGCCGAATAAAGCTTTGGGTTCGTTCCACTTACGTATGTAGATCCGACTGCCGTGGGACGACGGCAACATTTTGTCGTTATTGGCGGTAAATTCCCTTTGGCTTCTGTAACTCGAGTCAAGTTTTTCCGCCTTTCTTTTCACTAGAGATGAGCGATATTGCGATTTTTAAATCACTGTGATTTCAGTGATTGCTATTTGTAAATCACTGTGATTTTATATTTCTATTGCGATCGCAACTAAGTCGATGTTCAAACGGAGACGTTGTTGTTGTTGTTGTAGCGGCAGATTCTGCCGATTTGATAGTGTTTGGCCGAATACAAGTCCGGGTCCCGTCCAGTTACGTACACCCGACTGTCGTGGGAACAACTGAACCCTTTGTCGTTATTGGCAGCAAATTCTCTTTTGGTTCCTGTAACTCGAGTCAAGTTTTTACGCCTTTCTTTTCACTACATTTTCGCAAATGTTGGAGCGGTTCGGCTACCTGACACTTAGAGCGTATTGCATAGTTCATTTGTATGTTGGTATGATGGTTTCACACATTTCTTAGAAGGAATTACCATTAGTGTGGTTGATAATTTGTTTGTTTAGAATACCCGCTTTTAATATTTTCAAAGAAAAACTAATGACGGGAATTCCATAATTCATCAGAATGTTTTGAATACCCGCTAATAATATTGTTACGAATTTACTCTTGCTAGTTTACTTTGTTAGGTTCGTATCTCTGGATTGACAAATAAAATCAACACTGTTTAATTTAATTCAACAACTCTTTATTTCACAACTCGTCTACACTATAGCAGTTTACTCTTAGCACTGATTGATTACGTTGGCGCTGCCACGGCTTATATAGCCACGCACTTCTCGCTGATGCCGACGTGTCCTTCTAGAACATCGCGTCTGGAAATTACCAGAACATACGGCTATACGGCGCCAGACGCAAGCAGACAGTCGCGGCGCCAGACTCAGCAATTGTTTACCTAGACAAGCAGACAGTGCGGCGCCAGATGTCTATTGTTTCGACGAGCAGACAGCCGTGGCGCCAGATGTCTACAACAAGACAAATGCTATTCCATATACCTACAGCTATTGTTCATAATCAGGGATGCATATAGTAATACACATATAACTTAATACTACTTTTGTAACACTGCCCTCCACTAAAGCCTAATCGTCCCGATTAGGCACAAATCCTCTTGAACCAATTGGGGCGAGCCTCTCCAAATGTACTACTTTCATTTTACATCGTGCTTTTCCATTTCTTTGTATGCGGTATACCACGTCATTAAGTCGTTTCATCACCATATAGGGTCCTTCCCAGGCTGTCTGTAGTTTCGGGGACAAGCCTTTCTTTCGAAGTGGATTGTACAACAGGACCAGATCACCTTCTTCAAAACCTTTTGAATTTGCCGCTTGATCGAACCGGTCCTTCATCTTATTGCTTATCAGATGCGTATGCTGTCTTACCATTAGATGCAATTCATTCATTTCTTCCTTTAAGGCAGAACAATAATCTCCATCATTTCTTACAGCTGTAGGATTCGTACCAAACTTAAGATCAGCAGGGAGTCGCAGATCAGATCCGAAAATAATCTTTGCTGGCGTGTAACCAGTTGTCTCGTGCTTCGCTGAACGATACGCCAGCAGGAACATCTGGATGCACTTGTCCCAATTCCGTTGGTCTTTATCAACGATTTTCCGCAGATGTTCTTCGAGCGTTCGGTTGAATCTCTCTACCATCCCATCTGATTGTGGGTGTAACGCTGTTGTCCGTGTCTTGTGGATGCCCAATAATGTACAGACTTCTTGGAAAATGGAAGATTCGAAATTCCTGCCTTGATCTGAGTGTAATTCGACGGGCACTCCGAACCTTGTTATCCAATTTTCTACAAACGCTTCGGCTACTGTCTTCGCTTCCTGGTTTGGTAAGGCATATACTTCTGGCCATTTACTGAAATAGTCCATGACAACCAGTAGATATTTGTTTCCGGCCGTACTGGTTGGGAACGGACCTGCAATATCCATTGCGACTCGTTCAAATGGTGATCCCACGTTGTACTGTTGTAGCCTACCGCGACTTTTGGCTTTAGGACCTTTAGCTGCCATGCACTCTACGCAATTACTTATCCATTCTGCTATGGAATCTCGACAACCGATCCAGTAGAACCGTTGTTTAATCTTCTCTATAGTTTTTGTTATTCCAAGGTGCCCTCCACTAGGTCCATTGTGATATTCTTTCAATACTTTTGGGATCATGGACTTCGGTACTATGATCAGCAGACGAGAATGTTTGCCATCTTCGCTTTCCCAGGTACGATGAAGGTATCCATTAACGAGGTTTATGCTGTTCCATTGGGCCCAATATGCTTTTGCAGTTGGACTCTCGCTACTTATTTGTTCCTTTGGTGGTCGTACCCCATTTTCTTTGGCCATTACCAGCTTTGCAAGATCAGGGTCCTCCAGCTGATTGATTCTGATGCGGTGAGGAGTCCAATCATCTTCAGGTTCTATATTCAGTAATCGCACGTCGATTATACCTTCTTTTCCTTCTGATTTGGAGCAATGTTTACATTCCAGTGGACAAGGGCGACGTGATAATGCATCCGCATTTTTGTGGTGAATCCCCTTTCGATGTTCCGTTTCGAAGTCGTAATTCTGTAATCTTTCGATCCATCGTGCAATTTGGCCTTCCGGATTCTTAAACTGTAATAACCATTTTAATGCTGCATGATCAGTCCTCAGCAAGAATCGTTGTCCATACAAATACTTGTGGAAATGTTTTACACATTCCACCACAGCTAGTAGTTCTTTTCGCGTCACACAGTAGTTTTTCTCTGGTTTCCCGAGCACTCTGCTGTAATACCCAATTACTCTTTCTTGTCCGTCGATGAGCTGAGACAGGACACCTCCAATTCCATAAGCGCTCGCATCTGTATCCAGGATGAATTTCTTTCCAGGTATTGGATAAGCCAACATCGGCGCCGTACAAAGTAGTTCCTTAAGCTGCTCAAACGCTTTTTCTTGTTCCAACTGCCATACAAACGGGCGATTCTTCTTTGTTAAATCATGTAAACTTCTAGCCACGTTCGCAAATCCAGGTACGAAACGGCGATAATACGTGCATAAGCCGAGGAAGCTGCGGAGTTCATGAATGTTGGTGGGTCGAGGCCAATCTTTCACTGCTTTTATTTTTCCTTCCTCGGTGTGAATTCCCTCAGTTGACACTTTATGTCCGAGATATGTGACCTGCTTCTTCCATAATGAACACTTTTTGGGATTCAAGCGTAATCCGGCTGATGCTATTCGCTGAAAGACTTCCTCTAGATTTTTCAGATGATCATCAAAACTTTTTCCCATGATGATAATGTCATCAAGATACACCAAACATGTCTTCCAGTTGAGTCCTTTTAACACATGTTCCATCAGTCGCTCGAACGTTGCAGGCGCATTACATAACCCAAATGGCATCACCGAGAATTCCCATAGCCCGTCGCCCATACTGAAAGCGGTCTTTTCACGGTCACGTTCATCAATCTCGACTTGCCAATATCCACTTTGTAGATCTAATGTAGAAAACCATTTCGCTCCAGACAAAGTGTCTAATGTATCGTCGATTCTTGGTAGAGGATAACTGTCTTTCTTTGTGACATCATTCAACTTCCTATAATCTACGCAGAAACGGGTGCTACCATCTTTCTTTTTAACTAAGACGATAGGTGAGCTCCATGGACTTATTGAAGGTTCGATTACACCGTTTTTGTGCATGTCTTCAATAATTTTGTTGGCATCCTCACGTTTTGCTAGTGGAACCCTACGCGGAGCTTGTCGGATTGGTTTAGCGTCTCCAGTATTTATGCGATGTTTGACAATGCCGGTTCTTCCTGTGTTTCCTTCGTTTGCAAATATGGATGCGTATTTTTCTAATAGTTTTCCTGCTTTTAATTTTTCATTTCCATGCAGTTCGTTTAGTAGATTATTTAGGAGTGTAGGACTTATCTGCTGTGGCTCAATAGTAGGCTTCTGTTCTGACCGTTCGTATCGTGCTATTGCACTTACATTCTGGCACTGTCCAATTACTGCTCCTTTCTTCAGCCTTATAGGCGTGTTGAATTCATTCACTACTCTGACCGGAATGGTGGCGTCTTCTCTAGTTTTCACAAGCGTTCTTCCTACCAATATGGGTGTATCTATTTTTGTTGGTTCCACAATCCACAACTCTTCAGTCCCACCTCCTCCATTCACTTTAGCCCATACAATCGCCTCAGATTTTGGTGGAATACTCTGATTATCATCAACAATCACCCTCTTACTTTCAACGTTGGTCACATATCCGGTGTTTATAGGCATCTCCATGTTCTGGCAAAACAGCATTTGCTTGTTTAAATCCAAAGTAACCCCGTGATCAATCATGAAATCTACTCCCATTATAATTTCATCCGTGATTTCTGCTACGATGAAGGTGTGATTAACTTCCAGGGTACCAATCATCACTTCGCAAAACACTTTTCCCGCGACAGCTGCTTCCTCCCCGGTGGCCGTTCGAAGCTTGCAACCGACTAATGGTTCAACCGTTCCTCTTACCACATCCGGTCGGATAATTGAATGTGTGGCACCAGTATCCAAAGTAAGCGTTGACAGTCGTCCATTTACGATGCCGTTGATAGTAAGATTGTTGTCATGGCGACCTATTTGTGATATCGAGATGGCGGGGCAAATAGTTGTGGGAACCAGCTCACGCCCCTTTGAACTGTTCCGTTTTAGTTTAACGACTTGTGAGATGTGGATGCTCCGTCCTCGTTATCTGTTGGTTGTTTCCGTTTTGATGGGTTTACTTTTATATTGCAATTTCGGGCAAAGTGACCCGCTTTTCCACAGTTGAAACATCTTCCTGTTGTATTTACTCGCGGTGCAGCAATTGTCTTCAGAGTCTTCAATATTTCTTCCATCAGCGCCGGTTGTTCCATTTCAACCCTTTGTACTTTGTGTGCTGGTTTACTTAGTAGGGAAGCTGTTTCCTGTGTGAGGGCGTGCGAAACCGTTTCAGCAAACGTTCTTTTTGGCAATGCATATGTGGCGCGTTTGGTGTCCACATCACGAATTCCATTTATGAAACATTGAATTTTTACCCTCTCAATGTAATCCACAGGTGCATCTGCATTTGCCAAATGAGCCAGTCGTTCGATTTCAGTTGCGAACTCTTGCAATGACTCGTTCATCTTCTGACCCCTATTTTGCAGTTCGATCTGGTATATTTGTTTCCGGTGCTCACTACCATATCGTCTTTCTATCGCACTCATCAATGCCTCATAGTTTTCCCGTTCACAGTCTGGAATAGTCTGAAGGATTTCTGCTGCCGGTCCTTTCAATGATACAAACAAGGACGCCACTTTGTCCGCTGCATTCCAGTTATTGGCCGTTGCTGTCTTTTCAAACTGAAGTTTGAAAATTTGAAATGGAATACTTCCATCGAATGTGGGTGCCTTCAATCTTTGATTATTTGTTGATGGTGCAGGGCCATGTAGTTGCAGTTCTCGCACACGATTACTTAATTGCAGAACTTCTGATTTTAAATTTTCTTCGCCATTTTTTAAAGTGCTTAATTCGTCTTCAAATTTTGAAAATTTCTCTTGCACTTGTTTTTGTAGTTGTGTAGTATTTTCCGTAATCTGTTGTGTAAGGCGAGACTCTAACTGTGATGTATTTTCAGCTATTTGCGTTATTTGCTGTGCCAGACGATTTTCTGTTTGCACTACATTTTCAGCTATTTGCTGTGCCAGACGATTTTCTGTTTGCACTGCATTTTCTGCTATTTGCTTAATAGCCACTAACAGCATGTTCGTGTCTACGCTTGATGATGTTCGTTGTTCTACTTTTTCTTCTACCTTGTAAAGTTTCGCCATCAAATTCGATTCGTCGACATTAATTCCATCCGCTTCATTGCTTCACGTAATCCGCCTTTTGCCCGCTTATCGGCAAATTACGCCCCTCCAGTTCCTTTTTTAATTGCTGAATTCTCAATTCTCCGAATTTAACCATTTTGAATTTGGATTATTTGACAATCCCACTTCTGACACCAATTGTTACGAATTTACTCTTGCTAGTTTACTTTGTTAGGTTCGTATCTCTGGATTGACAAATAAAATCAACACTGTTTAATTTAATTCAACAACTCTTTATTTCACAACTCGTCTACACTATAGCAGTTTACTCTTAGCACTGATTGATTACGTTGGCGCTGCCACGGCTTATATAGCCACGCACTTCTCGCTGATGCCGACGTGTCCTTCTAGAACATCGCGTCTGGAAATTACCAGAACATACGGCTATACGGCGCCAGACGCAAGCAGACAGTCGCGGCGCCAGACTCAGCAATTGTTTACCTAGACAAGCAGACAGTGCGGCGCCAGATGTCTATTGTTTCGACGAGCAGACAGCCGTGGCGCCAGATGTCTACAACAAGACAAATGCTATTCCATATACCTACAGCTATTGTTCATAATCAGGGATGCATATAGTAATACACATATAACTTAATACTACTTTTGTAACAATATTTTCAAGACCAAATTAATAACGGGAGTTTCCTAATCTTTGGGAAAATATTAAAAACCCGTAATTTTTTTTACTCCATAATTTTTTCTGAAATTAATTAGTTACAATTCTTGTTTTAAATTAAATGATATTCGGTTAAGCGAAATAATTATAAGAGCTTCTTAAGATTAAAATTCATATAATTCATTACTAATGCTATGTTCGGACCGACATTGAAAATATTTTGAAAACACATTTGTTTCTTGTGGAATGTAAGTCGTTCGGACCGACAATTTGTGTTTTCGCTGAGTTTTCACTGACAACTATCAGTACGGGGATTCTCTTGCTCTTGCAAGATTGCACGATGACACAAAATGCAAAAATCCCAAACCGAAATATGCAAGGCCAAGAGAGCAAACATTGCAGAATCTAGTGATATATGACTGCACGTAAATAAATATGGGTTTTGGTCTGACATATTTTACAGCAATTGCAAATAAATTTTTGCGTGTGTGTGTTTCTCCCTATCGTGCGACTTTTTCAATCTGCTGCTGGAGAAAATTATTCGAGCTGCAGAACTGAATCGAGCAGGTACAATCTTTTATAAGAGTGTACAGCTGCTGGCGTATGCCGATGATATTGATATCATCGGTCTCAACACCCGCGCCGTTAGTTCTGCTTTCTCCAGACTGAACAAGGAAGCAACGCAAATGGGTCTGGCAGTGAACGAGGGCAAGACGAAATATCTCCTGTCATCAAACAAACAGTCGTCGCACTCGCGACTTGGCTCCCACGTCACTGTTGACAGTCATAACTTTGAAGTTGTAGATAATTTCGTCTATTTAGGAACCAGCGTTAACACCACCAACAATGTCAGCCTGGAAATCCAACGCAAGATTACTCTTGCCAACAGGTGCTACTTCGGACTGAGTAGGCAATTGAAAAGTAAAGTCCTCTCTCGACGAACAAAAGCCAAACTCTATAAGTCGCTCATAATTCCCGTCCTGCTATATGGTGCAGAGGCTTGGACGATGACAACAACCGATGAGTCGACGTTGCGAGTTTTCGAGAGAAAAGTTCTGCGGAAGATTTATGGTCCTTTGCGCGTTGGCCACGGCTAATATCGCATTCGATGGAACGATGAGCTGTACGAGATATACGACGACATTGACATAGTTCAGCGAATTAAAAGACAGCGGCTACGCTGGCTAGGTCATGTTGTCCGGATGGATGAAAACACTCCAGCTCTGAAAGTATTCGACGCAGTACCCGCCGCGGGAAGCAGAGGAAGAGGAAGACCTCCACTCCGTTGGAAGGACCAAGTGGAGAAGGACCTGGCCTCGCTTGGAATATCCAATTGGCGCCACGTAGCGAAGAGAAGAAACGACTGGCGCGCTGTTGTTGACTCGGCTATAATCGCGTAAGCGGTGTCTACGCCAGTAAAGAAGAAGAAGTGTGTTTGTTGTGCCGTTGCACCAAGAAGAAAATTCCGCAATTGGTGCACCGTGCAAGGGTTTTGCAAGAACAAGAGAATCCCCTTAGCAGTGAGCAGCTGTATTTGTATATAGAATGTAAACAAATATCAAGTGGCAATTTAGGGCCGGCAAAATATGCCTTCCAAAAAAATCGATTAAACTAGAGCAGGCACCGATTATAGTGAGTGGAATGTAAGTTTTCAAGTAGTTTTGAGCGAAAACTGTGTTTTCGTTTGACAGATTTTACATGGACGAAAACACAAGTTTTCGTGCGAAAACCACCTTTTCCCCCGAAAACATGTTTTCAATGCCGGTCCGAACATAGCATAAGTGTAATTAAAAACTTAAATTAAATATTTATGAATATTGCAACCATGAAAAGAGTTTCAATTTGTACTCTAAACTAATTTTTAAATTCATCACAAGCTTTCAAATTTGGTTTTAACATTAAGTAAAATTAAAAATTTTATTAAAACAAATTGAAATATTCCATAATTCCATTTTGCATATATTTCATCTACAACTTCAAACATCTGCCATACTTCACTTCTTTTCCTTGATACATTTTCTGCCATTATTAAAAATTATAAGAACTTTACTCTCAAAACTTCAAACCGCTATGACGAAAAATAGCATATACGATATATACAATACCCTGAAGAAAGTTATTACTTTTCTACTATTTGCTATTGTGATCGCAATTCACAGATTCGAACTGCGATCGCAAACCACTCTATTATAATAAATATAGCAATATAAATAAACAAATAGTAAAATATTTGACGAAAAATGGGTGTCAAATAACTTTAATTTGAGGACCCAGGCGGCCATAAAATTTAAAAGTTAAAAAATTTGACATGAAGATTGCAATGGATACCCGGGTCTCCGGTCATGGACCGGACGGTTAATATGGTATATAGTGCGGGTATACCATATTAAGATGTTATCAAAACTTCTAATGCTCAAAGCAAATAAATACATACTATGTATATAAATATGTATATAACTTAAACAACCCATATTATATATGTATGTATATAATTAAATTAATTAAATATTTAAGTAATAATACAAATATGGCTTATTATATAGTATTTCAACAGCTTTAATGGAATTCATCATTAAATCGGTCAAATTGCACATACATACATACTTATGTATATACCGCACTATGTACCATATTAATATGGTATACTCGAACCATATACCATATTAATATGGTACACTCAAATAATATACCGCACTATATACCATATTAATATGGTACACCTAAATAATATACCGCACTATATACCATATTAATATGGTATACACCTAAATAATATACTACGCACTATATATCATATTAATATGGTATAACCAAATAATATAACGCACTATATACCATATTAATATGGTACACCCAAATAATATACCGCACTATATACCATATTAATATGGTACACCCAAATAATATACCGCACTATATACCATATTAATATGGTACACCTAAATAATATACCGCACTATACCATATTAATATGGTATACTCGAACCATATACCATATTAATATGGTACACCTAAATAATATACCGCACTATATACCATATTAATATGGTACACCTAAATAATATACCGCACTATATACCATATTAATATGGTATACTCGAACCATATATCATATTAATATGGTACACCCAAATAATATACCGCACTACATACCATATTAATATGGTACACCTAAATAATATACCGCACTATATACCATATTAATATGGTATACTCGAACCATATATCATATTAATATGGTACACCCAAATAATATACCGCACTATATACCATATTAATATGGTACACCTAAATAATATACCGCACTATTTACCATATTAATATGGTACACCTAAATAATATAACGCACTATGGTTCGAGTATACCATATTAATATGGTATACCCAAATAATATACCGCACTATATACCATATTAATATGGTTCGGGTATACCATATTAAAATGTTATCAAAACGTCTAACGCTCAAAGTAAATAAATACATCTGTATTACGAATAATTCGACATCGTTGACTATTTTGTGAAAAATACCACCTTTTTCAAAATAGTCGTTGTAATTTTTTTTTCTTGTAGAATTTGCATTATCGTATTCAGTTCTTCGTCGTGTTCTTGTGCACGTCGTAAGCAAGCAAGAAAATCGTTATCGCTTATCATCATTATTGGATTGCGGCTAAGAGCGTCAACGTGCCTCATTCGACTTCCAGATCGATGTTCTACCTTATAATCGTATTCTTGCCGACAAGTGTCATTTCGCGACAATGGCCAAAGCTAAAAATTATAAATTGAATATATTTATGAAATGTATGAGAAGGAAAAAGTGACAACCCCGCAAATATATAGAATAAAATTGACAACGTAGATTATTGGTCGAGTCAAGAAATGTATCAAAGAAAATATTCATTATTCCTCTGAGTTATGTGTACAGTGAGTCCCGGTTAAGTAGTGTTCAAATATCATTGAACATGCTTACTTATCAGCAAAGCCGAAATTCTACTAAATAGAAATATCTATTTATATATTAATATACATACATACATATATATATACATAATGCATTTACAAGCAATGCATCGAATAATAATAAAAATGCATGGGACACACATCATAAATTTACAGAAGAGATAACACACACACACACACATGTATTAAATTGTACAGTTAAAATCAACCACATGTCAAGCAGCAATAAAAAATATGCTGCAATACATAAAAACATACACACATACAAATATATTTAGTTATTTAAGATAGTTTTAGAAATTGTATATAAGCAAGAAAAATACTAAATAAAAATTAGAATGAATATATTCTCCCTCGAAATAAGACGTTTCATTTCCCCCCACCAGTGGTAAGGAATGATAAAACTTTGTTGAGTTATTAACATTTGGTCCTTCGAGCCGGATTTAGTGCTCGGCCAAATTAAAAAGTCCTGTACTTACAAAACAGGCAAAATACAAAAAAAGCCCTGTTCAAAATACAGGCAAATTAAAAAATAATTGTAAGACGGGTGTATATTCCCGCATTAAAACCGATCGCATAAGCCGTTTTAGCAGAGACTAAACGCAGTGATCTAACTGCTATCCAAGAGATATTCAGCGGCTGTGAGTCGAGGCACAGCAAGGTCAACTAGGCAACCAAATCAAAATACCTCCAACGATTTCTTGGAGAACAACAAGCAGTTAATTAATAAATAAAAAAAGTGTTGCGGAAAAACTCCCAAAATAGGAATAAACAAGAAGAAAAATCCTGAAGCCCAAGCGGATTTTTCCGGAAAGGTATTGTACACGTCCAACACTTTTCCAACAAAGCCATCAAGTAAAACAAAAATTGAAGAAGTTGAAGCTAAACACCAAGATTTAGATCGAAAAACTTCCTTATTCATGAGGAAAGTTGAAAACCTCAGAAGAAAAATGGAAGATCTAAGCATGGAATTAATGATCGACAACGATCAAATAAAAGGCTTAGACTGTTTATTTACAGACATTCAAAATCTAAAAAGCAAATTAGATTTTAATGTTGAAATCGAAGACATATTCGAAAAAATATATGACGAATACTACGAAGAGCTTAAACATTTAAAGAAAAAGTTACAAAAAGAAGAGCCTAAAATTTCTTATCGCCCTAACTTTAAAGAAAGAAAAATAATAAAAATTCCAACATTTTATGGCGATACTAAGGAATGGGCCAAATTTTACAACGTGTTCAAAGTTATGGTACATGACAACGAGCAGATGAAGAACATAGAGAAAATGCTGCGTCTTCGTCAATGCTTAAAAGGCGAAGCTGCACGAGTAATACAGCATTTTCAAATTTCGTCAAAATATTATGAAGCTGCATGGAGTCTACTTAAGAAAAAGTATGACAGTCAGCCAATTCTGTTCATCGTACCCAAATTATCTACAACTGCGACGAAACTAACTAATGCAGTACAAAAGATTGAAAACGAAAAACTTATAAAAATTCCACTACTCTCTCTATCTTCTATTGAGGAAAAAACAACAGAAATAATAGAGAAAGATATAAAGGAAAATGAAGCTGAAGAAGAATCACTTGAAGAACTTCGTAAGCCTTCAAAAACTGAGGAATCTCACATTCTCATATCTCTTCCGGCAGGCTCACATTTTGAAGAAATGTGGGAAAGTGAAGTCCAGACGAAATCCATCGAAGATAAGGACGAAACTGAAGTAATTGAATACATTTTAGAAGACAAGCTGCGCGTAGAGGAAATTACTTTTGAGGAGCAAGGCACATTTAACGATGTGAACAATAAAATGTCTCCTTTGGAAATTGAGGAGAATGCAAAAGATGAAATAAAATATCTTGCAGAAAGAGATGTTGAAGTTGATAACGGAAGTGTTTCAAACGATGGTCCAGAGGGGCAAAAGGAAAATGCAGGCGAATCGAATGAGGAATCGATAAATGTAACTATTGGTGAAGACGAACAAAAACTTTTGCATGATAAGGCACCTGATGAAAAGGAAAAATGCACCGATGCAGAAGGTGATACTACCGGCAAGAATTCAGCGCAAAAGAGTACAAAAACGGTTGCAGCTTTGGATGACACAAGAACATCCAAGGGGGGTGGATTCAGCAGCAGTAAATGCAGCAAGTCTGATGACGATAAATCAAAGGGAAAAGATGAGAAGTCCGGCGACAAAAAGGATAAAGACATTAGTGAACAAAAATCATCTTCAAACAAGTCTTCGCAGAAGGATGACAAAGAAAAGTCTTCAGTGAATATCTCTACAAAATCGTCGTCCACAGGAAAGCAGACAACACCTTCACGTAATCTTTGGATATCCGGGTTATCTTCATTAACGAGAGCCAGGGATCTGAAAACTATATTTTCTAAATATGGAAAAGTTATCGGAGCCAAGGTGGTCACCAACACCCGAACTCCTTGTACACGTTGTTATGACTACGTAACAATGCCATCATCGTCGAATGCCAGTCGTTGCATTGAGAATTTGCATCATACCGAACTTCATGGACGGATAATATCAGTAGAGCTCACTAAACACGAAATCAGCAACTCAACAAGTGTCGCCAAAACACAAGTGGATAAAACAAAAATATATCCAGTCGGAAAAGCGGATGTAGTAACAGCCATTTGGGAGTTACTAGTACCATGGCAGCTTGCGTTAAAACAAACGGACAAGCTAAAAACCAAAAGACGACAACGAAGAGCAGAGAAAGCTACGAGAAGGCATTGACAAGATCAGCAACAGCGAATTAAAATTAAGTGAGTTAAATTTAAGAAACCATAGCGGACATTTATCTTTAGTGTTAGTAGTAATTGTAATATTATGCCTTTTAATATCTACTATATTTCCGTTATAAATGTAATGCGAATAATGCTGATAGAATCATTGTCAATATTCCCAACCGATAGAATATTAACAACATAAAAAATACAGTCCACTAGATTTAAATAATAATTTCTTTCCCTCGGCAATATGTTCAAATATCATTGAACATGCTTACTTATCAGCAAAGCCGAAATTATATTAAATAGAAATATCTATTTATATATTAATATACATACATACATATATATATACATAATGCATTTACAAGCAATGCATCGAATAATAATAAAAAGGTATCATCATCATGTATCGACATCTGTCAAATATTACACACGTTCTTATGGACACTTATTTTGACGGCGACACGAAAACACGACTGTAGGCCGACAGTTGTCATTCTCGCTAATTCGTTAATTAGCCAACGACAGTAGAATGAAGAAGAGAGATGAGGAAGAGTGGTGATGCCACTAATATGTAAAATTATTCACAGCTCTTACAAACTTGACGTTATTTTACAAATAAAAGCATAAAATAGCTCTATTTTATCATTTGTAATAACAATTGATAATTTAAAACAAAAATATATACCTATTTACTTATTTTTTGCATAAAAAATTTAACTTTGAACAAAATATTAAAATTTCATTGAAGTGCAAGGTATTAGTATGGCCACAACGAAATTGTGTACATGCAAAATGGACAGCCGCGTTGTTTTGTTTTCATTTCACTTTCGTACTCTCGTTTGTCGTTTGTCGTTTGTACTCGAACCATATACCATATTAATATGGTACACCCAAATAATATACCGCACTATATACCATATTAATATGGTACACCTAAATAATATACCGCACTATATACCATATTAATATGGTACAACCAAATAATATACCGCACTATGGTTCGAGTATACCATATTAATATGGTATACCCAAATAATATACCGCACTATATACCATATTAATATGGTACACCTAAATAATATACCGCACTATATACTATATTAATATGGTATACTCTAACTATATACCATATTAATATGGTACAACCAAATAATATACCGCACTATATACCATATTAATATGGTACACCCAAATAATATACCGCACTATGGTTCGAGTATACCATATTAATATGGTATACCCAAATAATATACCGCACTATATACCATATTAATATGGTACACCTAAATAATATACCGCACTATATACCATATTAATATGGTATACTCTAACTATATACCATATTAATATGGTATAACCAAATAATATACCCCACTATATACCATATTAATATGGTACACCCAAATAATATACCGCACTATATACCATATTAATATGGTACAACCAAATAATATACCGCACTATGGTTCGAGTATACCATATTAATATGGTATACCCAAATAATATACCGCACTATATACCATATTAATATGGTATAACCAAATAATATACCGCACTATATACCATATTAATATGGTACACCCAAATAATATACCGCACTATATACCATATTAATATGGTATACTCTAACTATATACCATATTAATATGGTATAACCAAATAATATACCGCACTATATACCATATTAATATGGTACACCCAAATAATATACCGCACTATATACCATATTAATATGGTATACTCTAACTATATACCATATTAATATGGTATAACCAAATAATATACCGCACTATATACCATATTAATATGGTACACCCAAATAATATACCGCACTATATACCATATTAATATGGTACACCTAAATAATATACCGCACTATATACCATATTAATATGGTTCGGGTATACCATATTAAAATGTTATCAAAACGTCTAACGCTCAAAGTAAATAAATACATCTGTATTACGAATAATTCGACATCGTTGACTATTTTGTGAAAAATACCACCTTTTTCAAAATAGTCGTTGTAATTTTTTTTTCTTGTAGAATTTGCATTATCGTATTCAGTTCTTCGTCGTGTTCTTGTGAGTTATGTGTACACTATCATCCCAACCAGACACCACACAACAAAATATTATAAATTGGACAAAATAAAAGATTAAAGAAAAACAAGTAAACATTACAAAAAATATAAGATAACAAGTAGAGATAAAGAACATAATGCAAATGCATACAAACATGTTTTGGTCCTTATGTTTGACTATAATGATAACCCAAACATTATCGGGTAAACCCCACAGTCATGTTTGTTTGCATTCAATAGAAAATAAGATTACATTTTACAAATATTGTATTTCATAAGAAAATAAACAAAACAAAGAAATAGATTAAGAAAATTGTAATCACTTTAGTAGTTATATAAGCAGAACATAACTTGAAACATCAGAGAATAAAATATAATGTCATAGAAATAACATCATCGGCATTTTTATTCCTCCGCTCGAACAAACCTAAAACTGGCGCAGTCGGTAAAAACAAACTGCAAAGTTGAGCGATACTAAAAACTGAAGTTTTTAAGTTTCGTAAGCTTTAGCAACGGGAAGCAAATCTTAAGATTAGCTCCCATTTTAAAAAGATCTCTTATATATACAAATATATAAGTCGGTCGGCACAGATAGCCAAGTTTAAGAAATTTAAGTTTCTACACAAGTTATCTGGAACGTCGGAGAGCGACTCCGAGGACTACAATTTGTGAAGGCGAAGAATAGCTTCATTCCGCCCATCAACATTACCAGGAAGAGTGGGATTAAAGATTAATGCCCCACACACAGAAGACGCAGAAAGAGCGAAGTGCACCATACAAAGCAACAACAACAAGTTCAGTTGTAATAAAAGAGGATACATCAGCAATGAATCCAGGCGAGCAGCAACCACTTCAGATGACAGGATCGCAAATTTTGAAGGAAGCTTCAAGAATCATGGACTTTGACGGCAGAGATTTATCATCATTCATCAGGGAAGTTGACATGATCCTTCCTTTATTCAACCCCAACCCATCAATGTTGGAATTTGTAACGCAGCGACACGTCAAAACAAAAATTAAAGGAGAAGCAGCAAGTGTCATCCGGCCTTTGGGACCTACACCAACATGGCAGCAAATGAGAGAAGAACTCATAAAGAATTTTGGAGTAAAGGAGTCGTACCACACCCTTTACAATCAGGCGATTGTACTACGAAACTATAACGTAAGTCAATATTTCCAAAATTTAAAAGATATTTTAGATAAACTAAATTTAAAACATGAATTCAATAGGATAAAGCCTATAGAATTTTCCCCAATTAACAACGAAAGTTTAATTCTAAAAACATTTTTAAATGGGATACACCCCAACTTAAGCAGTGTAGTGATTAGTAGAAATATAAGCACCATTAGAGAGGCTTTTAGCGTTCTTCAAGAGACAGGTTTGCTAATACAATTTGATAAAAGACAAAACAATTATAAAAGAAATAATTATAGAAATTTTTCAAATAGAAATTCTTTGTCTCACAATTTTGGCAATTTCAATAATAAGCAGTATATGCAAAATTCCAATAATTTTCAATTTGGACAAAATCAGCCGAGAGAATTTCGTAACAATTCTAACCAAAATGACAATTATCAACAATTTAGCTTTGGACAAAGTAGGCAAAATAATTCACAACAATCTAGAAGATATAATTCAGTCCAAAGGAGACAAACCCCCCGAACCGATGGAAATAGATCACGTTCAAGAACAAGCAAATTTTCGGTTGCCAGCCCAAAACAATCGTTACCGATAATAGAAGTGACCATAAAAAATTCCAAAATTAAATGTCTTATTGACACAGGGTCTACAACATCATTATTGAAATATAATGTGTTAAAAGATTATGAATGCATTGAGCTTGATAAACCAATACACTTTAGCACCATTAAGGAAAATTTTTCCCTAAATAAAGAGTTAGTCACCCCAACCCCAAACGAATTCAATGAAAAAAGTTATATACATTGGAAACTAACCAACATAAAAAATAAAAACTTTGATGCAATAATAGGACAAAATATTTTAAAACCTATTAAAGCAATAATTAACTTAGAAAAGGAGTATGTAGAAATAAACGGCAATAAAATTAAATTTATAAACTCATGCCCTTACAATTACGAAGATATTAATATACTTACAGAATGTAAAGAGAATTTGCTAGATATTTTATCAAATAGTGACATGAATGAAGAAGAAAAGCAAAAATTAGAATACATTCTAAAAGCAAATAGCGATTTATTTTTCCAAGAAGGTAAAAACCTTTCTCATACTCATGAAATTCAGCATGAAATAGTTACAAAAACAAGTAGACCAACTTATAATAAAATTTATAGATATCCCCAAATTCATGAAGAAGAAATTATTAGACAGATGAACGAGATGTTGCGCCAAGGTATAATTAAAGAAAGTAATTCCCCGTACAACTCGCCTCTTTGGATTGTACCGAAAAAGCAAGACAATTCAATGAAGAAAAAATGGAGAATAGTTATTGACTACAGGAAGCTAAACGAAGTCACTATAGATGACAAATTTCCAATACCCCATATAGAAACAATACTCAGCAAACTTGGAAGAGCTCAGTATTTTACAACATTAGATCTTGCAAAAGGCTTTCATCAAGTATTAATAAAAGAAGAAGATAGACCAAAAAGAGCTTTCTCTACACCCCAAGGACACTTTGAATTTATAAGAATGCCTTTCGGACTAAAGAATGCACCAGCAACTTTCCAACGTTTAATGAATTCAGTTCTTAGGGAATATATCAACAAGATATGTGTAGTTTATTTAGACGACATCTTAATTTTTAGTTCAAGTATTTGAAGAACATACCCAAAATATCACCAAAATATTTTCAGCATTAAGAAAACATAATTTAAAGATTCAGGTAGATAAATGCAAATTTTTCGCGAAAACAACTGAATTTCTAGGTCACACTTTAACAACAGAAGGGATACAACCAAATTTAAGCAAAATCGAAAACATATAAAAACTAAAGTTGCCTACTACATCAAAGCAAATTAAATCATTCCTAGGTATAACAGGTTATTATAGAAAATTTGTAAGAGATTACGCTAAAGTAGCACATGGTTTAACAAAATATTTAAAAAAGGATATTAAAATAAACACTCGCGATCCTCAGTACATATCATCCTTTGAAAAACTTAAAAATCTATTAGTAAGCCCACCAATATTGAAATATCCAGACTTTAACAAAAAATTTGGCATTTCAACTGATGCAAGTGACTTTGCAATTGGCGCAGTATTAACCCAGGACAGTCATCCTATAAGCTATGCTAGTCGAACACTTAACAAACACGAAAGAAGTTATTCCACTACAGAAAAAGAACTACTAGCTATTGTCTGGGCAGTGACATATTATAGACCATACATTTATGGCAGAGCATTCGATCTCTTAACCGATCACCAACCACTTAAGTGGCTCCAAATAAAAAACAAGGGAAAAGACATTAACCCAAGATTGCAAAGATGGTTAATTAAACTAGGTGAATACAATATTAATTTAAATTACGTGAAAGGAAAGGAAAATAACGTAGCCGATTTTCTAAGTAGAATAGATAGTAACACAGGCGAGATTCATTCATTGGAAGAAGACAACATAAGCACAAATGCTACAATCCACTCTCAAGAGGAGGAACTAAATGATCATTTTCCAATTTTACACACTATTGTAAATCGCTTCAATACACAAATCATTTTAACAAACAAGAAAATTATGGAATCTGAAGAACTAGGCAACACGAAGAAAATTTTTATTAGCGCAGAAGATATAAAAAAATAATAATTTCATAGATCTTTGTCGTAAGCACATAAATAGTGGAAAAGTAGGTATTTTTTCTTATTTAACCGATAATCAGTACAATATAGTTCAGCAAAAGCTTATTCAAATATTTAATAGACATGTAAAGTTTTTTAGATGTGAATTCCATGCTAAAGATATGAAAAATGAAGAACAAGTTTATAAACAAATTGCTCAATATCATAAAAATGAAACAGGCCATGCAGGTATTAACGAAAATTATGAAAAATTGAAAAAACTAATATACTGGAAAAATTTGAAAGTTTTGATTCAAAAATATATAAATAATTGCGACGTTTGCAATAGAGCAAAATATGATAGAAAACCTTTAAAACCAAAATTTCAATTAACGAAAACATCATCAGATATAAATGAAATAGTTCACGCGGATATATACATAAATAAAAAATGTTACTTCCTTACTTTTATAGACAAATTTGCGAAATTTGCTATGGCATTTCAGCTAGAAGATAGAAACAGTATAACTATTATAGAAAAGCTTAGATTATTCTTTTCTATCAAAGGTAGACCCAGAATGTTAATATTAGATAATGAATTCAACTCAATTAACATAAAAGATTTTTTTAGGAAAGAAGAAATAGAAGTTCATTTTACAAAACCAAACAGTCATACTGGGAATTCAGATATCGAAAGATTTCATAATACTCTATCCGAAAGAATTAGAGTCCTAGAAATTGAAAAACCAAGCCTTTCGACAGCGGAAAAAGTATTTCAAAGCATAGAATGGTATAACAAATCTTATCATTCTACAATTAAAGCCACACCTCTTGAGGTTATAAATGGAAAAACTGATAAGAATTTGATTAAAGACACTATTCAGAAGACTAAAGAAAAATGCATAGGAAAACTAAATAGAAATAGAGAAGAGTTTAATAACACTCAAAAAGAAGGTTACGTAAAAAATTATAAAGCAGTTCGGCACAAATACGAACCAAGGTATAGAAAATTACCATTAGATAATATTCACCCGACAAATATTAAACGTCCAAACAAATTTTTAGGTCAAATACATCTTCAAAATAACATTGATGATAGCAATTGTAATAATTAGCAATGCAGCCAAACTGGAAGTACATGAAATACATACCGACAATGGATACGCAGAAATTATCACCAACACTAAACAGATTGTTACATCATCTGACCTCGTAATTCACATAATTGACCCTCGCGAAATTCTTTACATACTAAATAATATAACAAAAATCTCGCAAACATATTCACATTTACATTACTACACCCTATCTAATGAAATTGAAATCTTGAGAGGTAAAATCAAAACATTAATCCCAAGAAAAGAAGTTAGTAGAAAAAAGAGAGGGTTAATTAACGGTATAGGTTCTGTACATAAATTTCTATTTGGAACGATGGATGATGGAGATAGAATAGATATTGAAAATCACCTTAAGAAAGTAGATGAAAATTTACATAATTCAATTACAGCTCTCGACCACCAAATAAAAATTAATAATTTCTTTCCGAACACGTTTACAAAATTAAAACAAATTATTGAAGACGAAAGAAATAATTCTTTAGTGTATCAAGAGAGAACAGACAAAATATTGATTCTTCATGAACAAACAATAAAGATAAACATTCTCAAAGACGCAGTAAACCAGATTCAGGAAAACATTATTTCAGCAAAAAATGGTATTTTTCACCCAAGCATTTTAACAAATGAAGAAATTTATAATTACAACATAGACCTCAACAAACTTCAATATATAAAATTATGCGCCTTGGAATATGAAGAAAATTTGTTAATGTTCGTAGTCAAAATCCCAAAAGAATTTCAATCGGTACAATTAAAAACTATTATTCCTATACCAAACACAGCAGGTAAAGAAATAACAGCAGAAATCGAAAATGTTTTTGAATACAAAAATGTCACTTATAAATTCGAAGAAGCTAAAACACTCAATGAACTACAAATTTCTAAACATTGCATCTACTTATTAAATTGTGAACTTATCAAAAATAGCATTACAGAAATTTTACAAATTGATGAAGAAACTATTTTAATAAAAAATGCAAATGGCATAGAACTAAACCAGAACTGCGACAACAGAAAAATTAAGTTGAAAAACACTACATTGATTCATTATAATAACTGCACTATTAAGACCCTATACCAAACATTCTCAAATACTAAAAT
Organism: Bactrocera zonata; assembly: GCA_037783105.1. Classification (NCBI taxonomy): domain Eukaryota; kingdom Metazoa; phylum Arthropoda; class Insecta; order Diptera; family Tephritidae; genus Bactrocera; species Bactrocera zonata. Next base: position 62,311 of record JBAWJQ010001306.1, on the reverse strand, counting down.
TTCATACAATCAGAGATTCTATTATCCAAACTATGATACTCACAATTTCACTAACAAAATTACAATTAACGACCTTGTATTTAAAAACGAAGAAAATTTAAAAGAAATTAATGAATTAAAATATCACAAAAATATCTCTCATATTGGAATATCAATTTTAAGTATTATTGTGATTATAATAATAATTTTAATATCTTGTAAAATTAAAAAAATGAAAAACAATACTATTCAAACTCAGGAGAGTTTTCCATTAAGGGAGGGAGGAGTTATGTGTACACTATCATCCCAACCAGACACCACACAACAAAATATTATAAGTTGGACAAAATAAAAGATTAAAGAAAAACAAGTAAACATTACAAAAAATATAAGATAACAAGTAGAGATAAAGAACATAATGCAAATGCATACAAACATGTTTTGGTCCTTATGTTTGACTATAATGATAACCCAAACATTATCGGGTAAACCCCACAGTCATGTTTGTTTGCATTCAATAGAAAATAAGATTACATTTTACAAATATTGTATTTCATAAGAAAATAAACAAAACAAAGAAATAGATTAAGAAAATTGTAATCACTTTAGTAGTTATATAAGCAGAACATAACTTGAAACATCAGAGAATAAAATATAATGTCATAGAAATAACATCATCGGCATTTTTATTCCTCCGCTCGAACAAACCTAAAACTTGTGCACGTCGTAAGCAAGCAAGAAAATCGTTATCGCTTATCATCATTATTGGATTGCGGCTAAGAGCGTCAACGTGCCTCATTCGACTTCCAGATCGATGTTCTACCTTATAATCGTATTCTTGCCGACAAGTGTCATTTCGCGACAATGGCCAAAGCTAAAAATTATAAATTGAATATATTTATGAAATGTATGAGAAGGAAAAAGTGACAACCCCGCAAATATATAGAATAAAATTGACAACGTAGATTATTGGTCGAGTCAAGAAATGTATCAAAGAAAATATTCATTATTCCTCTGAGTTATGTGTACAGTGAGTCCCGGTTAAGTAGTGTTCAAATATCATTGAACATGCTTACTTATCAACAAAGCCGAAATTCTACTAAATAGAAATATCTATTTATATATTAATATACATACATACATATATATATACATAATGCATTTACAAGCAATGCATCGAATAATAATAAAAATGCATGGGACACACATCATAAATTTACAGAAGAGATAACACACACACACACACATGTATTAAATTGTACAGTTAAAATCAACCACATGTCAAGCAGCAATAAAAAATATGCTGCAATACATAAAAACATACACACATACAAATATATTTAGTTATTTAAGATAGTTTTAGAAATTGTATATAAGCAAGAAAAATACTAAATAAAAATTAGAATGAATATATTCTCCCTCGAAATAAGACGTTTCATTTCCCCCCACCAGTGGTAAGGAATGATAAAACTTTGTTGAGTTATTAACATTTGGTCCTTCGAGCCGGATTTAGTGCTCGGCCAAATTAAAAAGTCCTGTACTTACAAAACAGGCAAAATACAAAAAAAGTCCTGTTCAAAATACAGGCAAATTAAAAAATAATTGTAAGACGGGTGTATATTCCCGCATTAAAACCGATCGCATAAGCCGTTTTAGCAGAGACTAAACGCAGTGATCTAACTGCTATCCAAGAGATATTCAGCGGCTGTGAGTCGAGGCACAGCAAGGTCAACTAGGCAACCAAATCAAAATACCTCCAACGATTTCTTGGAGAACAACAAGCAGTTAATTAATAAATAAAAAAAGTGTTGCGGAAAAACTCCCAAAATAGGAATAAACAAGAAGAAAAATCCTGAAGCCCAAGCGGATTTTTCCGGAAAGGTATTGTACACGTCCAACACTTTTCCAACAAAGCCATCAAGTAAAACAAAAATTGAAGAAGTTGAAGCTAAACACCAAGATTTAGATCGAAAAACTTCCTTATTCATGAGGAAAGTTGAAAACCTCAGAAGAAAAATGGAAGATCTAAGCATGGAATTAATGATCGACAACGATCAAATAAAAGGCTTAGACTGTTTATTTACAGACATTCAAAATCTAAAAAGCAAATTAGATTTTAATGTTGAAATCGAAGACATATTCGAAAAAATATATGACGAATACTACGAAGAGCTTAAACATTTAAAGAAAAAGTTACAAAAAGAAGAGCCTAAAATTTCTTATCGCCCTAACTTTAAAGAAAGAAAAATAATAAAAATTCCAACATTTTATGGCGATACTAAGGAATGGGCCAAATTTTACAACGTGTTCAAAGTTATGGTACATGACAACGAGCAGATGAAGAACATAGAGAAAATGCTGCGTCTTCGTCAATGCTTAAAAGGCGAAGTTGCACGAGTAATACAGCATTTTCAAATTTCGTCAAAATATTATGAAGCTGCATGGAGTCTACTTAAGAAAAAGTATGACAGTCAGCCAATTCTGTTCATCGTACCCAAATTATCTACAACTGCGACGAAACTAACTAATGCAGTACAAAAGATTGAAAACGAAAAACTTATAAAAATTCCACTACTCTCTCTATCTTCTGTTGAGGAAAAAACAACAGAAATAATAGAGAAAGATATAAAGGAAAATGAAGCTGAAGAAGAATCACTTGAAGAACTTCGTAAGCCTTCAAAAACTGAGGAATCTCACATTCTCATATCTCTTCCGGCAGGCTCACATTTTGAAGAAATGTGGGAAAGTGAAGTCCAGACGAAATCCATCGAAGATAAGGACGAAACTGAAGTAATTGAATACATTTTAGAAGACAAGCTGCGCGTAGAGGAAATTACTTTTGAGGAGCAAGGCACATTTAACGATGTGAACAATAAAATGTCTCCTTTGGAAATTGAGGAGAATGCAAAAGATGAAATAAAATATCTTGCAGAAAGAGATGTTGAAGTTGATAACGGAAGTGTTTCAAACGATGGTCCAGAGGGGCAAAAGGAAAATGCAGGCGAATCGAATGAGGAATCGATAAATGTAACTTTTGGTGAAGACGAACAAAAACTTTTGCATGATAAGGCACCTGATGAAAAGGAAAAATGCACCGATGCAGAAAGAGTACAAAAACGGTTGCAGCTTTGGATGACACAAGAACATCCAAGGGTGGATCCAGCAGCAGTAAATGCAGCAAGTCTGATGACGATAAATCAAAGGGAAAAGATGAGAAGTCCGGCGACAAAAAGGATAAAGACATTAGTGAACAAAAATCATCTTCAAACAAGTCTTCGCAGAAGGATGACAAAGAAAAGTCTTCAGTGAATATCTCTACAAAATCGTCGTCCACAGGAAAGCAGACAACACCTTCACGTAATCTTTGGATATCCGGGTTATCTTCATTAACGAGAGCCAGGGATCTGAAAACTATATTTTCTAAATATGGAAAAGTTATCGGAGCCAAGGTGGTCACCAACACCCGAACTCCTTGTACACGTTGTTATGACTACGTAACAATGCCATCATCGTCGAATGCCAGTCGTTGCATTGAGAATTTGCATCATACCGAACTTCATGGACGGATAATATCAGTAGAGCTCACTAAACACGAAATCAGCAACTCAACAAGTGTCGCCAAAACACAAGTGGATAAAACAAAAATATATCCAGTCGGAAAAGCGGATGTAGTAACAGCCATTTGGGAGTTACTAGTACCATGGCAGCTTGCGTTAAAACAAACGGACAAGCTAAAAACCAAAAGACGACAACGAAGAGCAGAGAAAGCTACGAGAAGGCATTGACAAGATCAGCAACAGCGAATTAAAATTAAGTGAGTTAAATTTAAGAAACCATAGCGGACATTTATCTTTAGTGTTAGTAGTAATTGTAATATTATGCCTTTTAATATCTACTATATTTCCGTTATAAATGTAATGCGAATAATGCTGATAGAATCATTGTCAATATTCCCAACCGATAGAATATTAACAACATAAAAAATACAGTCCACTAGATTTAAATAATAATTTCTTTCCCTCGGCAATATGTTCAAATATCATTGAACATGCTTACTTATCAGCAAAGCCGAAATTATATTAAATAGAAATATCTATTTATATATTAATATACATACATACATATATATGTATACATAATGCATTTACAAGCAATGCATCGAATAATAATAAAAAGGTATCATCATCATGTATCGACATCTGTCAAATATTACACACGTTCTTATGGACACTTATTTTGACGGCGACACGAAAACACGACTGTAGGCCGACAGTTGTCATTCTCGCTAATTCCTATTTGCCAACGACAGTAGAACGACAGTAGAATGAAGAAGAGAGATGAGGAAGAGTGGTGATGCCACTAATATGTAAAATTATTCACAGCTCTTACAAACTTGACGTTATTTTACAAATAAAAGCATAAAATAGCTCTATTTTATCATTTGTAATAACAATTGATAATTTAAAACAAAAATATATACCTATTTACTTATTTTTTGCATAAAAAATTTAACTTTGAACAAAATATTAAAATTTCATTGAAGTGCAAGGTATTAGTATGGCCACAACGAAATTGTGTACATGCAAAATGGACAGCCGCGTTGTTTTGTGTACATGCGTTGTTTTGTTTTCATTTCACTTTCGTACTCTCGTTTGTCGTTTGTCGTCTGTCGTCGTTATGTGTTCAGTACAATAGAAATTATTGTTTTAAGTACCACTCGCTTAAATATTCGCACATGCTTATGTGCCATATTATATTTTTAGTTTTACAAACCACAAGCATCTGTATCTTTGATTATGGCACATAACCGGGATTGACTGTATTTGTCAAGGAATGTAAAAAAATATTTTTAAGCGGCTTGCAAGTCTGCGTCGATATGTATGCACGCTCATACAAATACATACATTTCTACGCTGGTTTGTATGCGAAGCTGTTTCAGCGGCAAGGAAAGCAGTGGCAATTGGCGATCATTCGTTTGTGTTTTCGGCACAGCTCGGATTTTCTACCAACAACACAATGTTGTGACGCTTTGTCGGTCGGTCCGTCGACAATTTGACTCTTTGACATGAAAGCAAAAAATGTGAGCTTCGCTATTGGTTGTCCGTGTCAACGGAAATTTCGCATGAAGCATTGAGTGTACATATTTACATACATATGTTGCATGTAGACAAATTTTCAAACATTATGCGTATGGTTCTTTTATATTTGTTTACATGCACACATAATTACATACATATAGATATATGAGCAAATGTGCGACCGCTTGGTCTTTTAACATGACATCGAAACGATTAATGACCAAAGCAAATATATACATATTTATGTATATAAATTGTATGTCGTATCAAACCTAAGTATATAAAATGCATATTTAGGTAGTAATACAAATTTTATTGAGTTATATACATATTTGCAAAGTTTTTATGGAATTCATCATAAAATAGGTAAATTTTAACATAACTATGTACATACTTATGTACTTAGTATATGCTTTGATACCAAATATATACGGATCATATATAAATTATATGCCGAGTCGGTTGCGTATAGGAAATAAACGAATCTGTCGGCATAAATTTGTTTACATTGGAATTAGCATTATTTTTCTCATTTAACACTGAAAATGCCCAACTCTGCTATTTTCGTGGTGAAACCAGAGAATGTAAAGTATAGACAGAGAATGTAAAGTACTTTACATTCTCTGATTGAACGTGCTCATTTCTGCTAAATAGCAGCGAGAATGGTGGATTCCCTTCACGAATCTTATAAGCTCTGTTAGCCGTTCAATCGAACATCATACAGAATTCGATTTGCACCTTCTCCAGAGAATGTAAAGTATAGAGAACAGAAATGAGCACGTTCAATGGCAGAAACAGAGAACGTATATTTACAGAGAAGGTTCACGATAACGATAATTTAGGGATATTTCAATTTTGGGACATTTACTGTTTTGGATGAGCGTGTTTCACCACAGAAAATTATTAGCGTGTTTCACCACTTAACATCAGGGGAACGACAATAACAGAACTGAGCATTTTCAGTGTTAAATGAGAACAATAATGATAATTCCAATGTTAAGGAATGTACGCTTACAGATTCCCTTTTTTACTATGCGCAAACGATGCTGCATATAATTTATATATGTACATACATACATACATATGTATGTATATTTTCTATATATTTTATATCAAAGCACACAAGCATGTATGTACGTACAAATTGAACTATTTCATGATGAATTCCTTAAAATCTTTGGAAATATATAATAAAGTCATACATGCATTATTACCTATGTATGTATGTAAATCTTTAATTAATGTAGGATTGATAAGATATATGCATACATACATATTTATTTACAGGTCAGGTCTTTAAAAGTTTTGATAACATGTTAAAAGACCAAGACCTTTGTAGAAAAATATACAAAATATACAAAGTCACACAGAGAAGGTAAAAAAGCATTCTCTGAGTGACATATGTACATATGTATGATTTATTGTATTATATGAACCATTGTCACATATGCGTGATTTTCACATATGCATGCTTATTTTGTATCAAATGAACCATTTTTTTCCGAAAAATCGTAAAAATTTTTATTTTTTTTACAAAATCGGGAAAAATTAGGAAAATTATTTTAATTATATTTCTCTTTATTTTTATTTTTTAATTTTTAAATAAACTATCGACTATTTCAAAGTGAAGATGTGCAAAATGATCTTCATTTCTTCAAAGAAAATTGATGACCTTCATGAAATATGCATATTCGCATTATTTCGTTATCATTTCCATATGTACATATGTATATTATTTCTTTGACACATTTGTATGTTTACGAAAGCAAATGCGAGCCACATATATGTATATGTATGTACATATATTCATAAAAACAAGTGTCGCACGCATCTTTCGCATCTCCGTTTTCACGGTCAACCAATGGCCGAAACAGGCGTTTTGTCAAAGAGTCAAATGCTGAACACATTGAGCGGGGCAGACTGCAAGCGACATCTGTCAAATATTAAAATATACACGTTCATATGGACACAGTTATGTAGTTGTGCAGCTGTCTAAATAACTGTGTCCTTAAGAATGTGTGTATTTCAATATCAGATTCAGATGGCGCTTGCAGTCTGTCGCGTTCTATGTGTTCAGCACATCAATCTGTCGAAGCACGGACGCGACGAGACGCGAAAGAAACTAACAAACGATCGCCGATTGTTACCGCTTCCCTTGCCGCTGTAACCGCTTTGCCTACAAACGTGCGTAAATATGTATGCATATGTATGAGCTTGCATACATATCGACGCAGATTTTTGCGAGTCACGGAAAAATATTTTAGACAAATATTATAAATCGACAACTCCTATGTTGCCACTTTTGTCACTTCTTTCTGTGAAGAAGCATCAGAAAGATGTTCAATTTATGATTTTTAGCTTTTGCCATCGTCGCGAAAAGACGCTTGTTGGCAAAGGCCTGCTCGGGGAGATGTAATGGTGTCTACTTTTATGAATGAAGCGAGTTTGCCTATTGAAAGTGCGCTTGCGTTCATGAATGAAAATATTGTTGTTGTGTGTTTTTCTACAAATTTGGGCATCGACTATTTGGCTGCCATATTGACTGGTGACGCTGCTGATGCTATATTAGACGATTGTTGTTTTTGTAGAACAATATTTGTACTTTTTGCGGGTGACATATCTACATGTGAACGCATATAAGTATATATGTTGTGTATGCATTATTTGTGTGGGAATGTCATACGCACATATTTACATGTGTCCGCATATACATAAGTGTGTATGATGCTATTTGAAACGATTCTTGTTTTTGTAAAGCAATGTTTGTAGTTTTTGTGGGTGACATATTTACATGTGTACTCATATTTGTATGTTGGTTTGTGTATACGTTATTTGTTCGGCACTGTCGTACACATATGCATGTACATATAGAGCAGTGTGCGCACACTTTTTACTGATAAATGATAACATCACGATTTGAATTTGAAGTGTACTTACATATGTATGTAATTATGTGCTAATATGTAGATGCGTATGAAAATTTAAATGAAATATATGTAAATTACATACATATAATATTATTGTAATATATAGCATATCCACATACATATGTATGTACATACATTCACATTTGTGAATTTATAATATATTATGAAACATATGAAATATTTAAAATGTAGCTCTTATTTATACATTAACTACAAATATTACTTTGAAAATGGCATAATTGTGTGATAACGTTATCAATTTTGAATGAATTCAGAAAAATTCGCAAAATGATATTCATATCAATTAAAATGATGGCATGTAAGCATATAAAAATATAAGCAAAAGGCCAACATATGTCTGTAATAGCAATGCATGTTTCTGAGCATAATTTTCATTAAATGCTCAGCTCTGTTCACGTGCCACTGTTAACATTTCTCCTTCTGAGCTAGCTGTGGTGAAACACGCTCATCGCATTTTGTTAGCTTTTGACAGTTTACACGCTTGTCCGTTGTTGGACCTTCTCTGTAAATATACGTTCTCTGGCAGAAATATATGTAAAACGACTGAGAATAAATGAAGAGAATTGCTTTGTAGAAGAATATACAAAATATACAAAGTCACACAAAGAATGTGAAAAAGCATTCTCTGAGTGACATATGCATGCTTATATTGTATTATGTGAACCATTGTCACTTATGCGTGATTTTCACATATGCATGCTTATGTATATTGTATTATATGAATAATTGTCACATACATATGCGTGATTATTTTATATTGATATTTATATTTCCGAAAAATGGTAAAAATTTTATGTGATAAAATTAAATAAAAAATAATTTTAAATAAATTACTATTTCAAAAATTATATTAATTTCGTCTATTATAAAATGAACTAAAATGCTCATATAAACACTTCATTTCATTCCTTTCATTTCTTCAAAAAAATTAATGACCTTCATGAAATATGCATATTCGCTATATTTCGTTATCATTTCCATATTTGTACCAATAGAATTTCTATGGCATATACATACATATGTATGTATATTATTTCTTTGGCACATTTGTCTGTATGTTTACGAACACAAATACGAGCCACATACATAAATCTGTACATACATTCATAATAACAAGTGTCGAACGCATCTTCGTTTTCACGGTCAATCAATGGCCGAAACAGGCGTTTTGTCAAAGAGTCAAATGCTGAACACATTGAGTGGGGCAGACTGCAAGCGACATCTGTCAAATATTAAAATATACACGTTCATATGGACACAGTTATGTAGTTGTGCAGCTGTCTAAATAACTGTGTCCATAAGAATGTGTGTATTTCAATATCAGATTTAGATGGCGCTTGCAGTCTGTAGTGTTCTATATGTTCAGCACATCAATCTGTCGAAGCACTGACGCGACGAGACGCGAAAGAAACTAACAAACGATTGCCGATTGCTACTGCTTCCCTTGCCGCTGTAACAGCTTCGCCAACAAACTAGCGTAAATATGTATGCATATGTATGAGCTTGCATACATATCGACGCAGATTTTTGCGAGTCACGGAAAAATATTTTAGACAAATATTATAAATCGACAACTCCTATGTTGCCACTTTTCTCACTTCTTTCTTTGAACAAACACCAGAAGATGTTCAATTTATGATTTTTAGCTTTTGCCATCGTCGCGAAAAGACGCTTGTCGGCAAAGGCATGCTCGGGGAGATGTTACGGCGTCTGTTTATGTGAATGAAGCGAGGTCGCTTGTGGCATATGCGCCTGCGTTTATGAATGAAATCGTTTTTGTTGTAAATTTTACTACATTTGGGCTTCGCCAATTCGGCTACCATATTGACTTGTGATGCTTCTCCTATTTAGACAATTGTTGTTTTTCTAGAACAATGCTTCAATTTTTTGTTGGTGACATATTCACATGTGTATGCATATGTTTGTATGCTTGTGCATTATGTATATGTTCGGAAGTGTATGCAAATATATGTACATATAAGTGTATATGAATGTATGAACATGCAGATCAATGCGCGCACATGTAATATATTGATAAGTGATAAAATCATGATATGAATTTCTGAACGCGCACATGCGTATATACATATGCAATCATATGAGCAGATTATAAGATTAATATGATAGACGATGTACAGTGACTCACACGTCTAACCGGACGCTGGCATTGCCAATGATGCCACCCTCCAATCACATAGTGAACATTTTAAAAATGATACATATGATACATCAAATTAAAGGAAAAATCTTCTATTTTATTTTAAGAAACAAATTTTATATGTTGCGAGCTATTTCTCTAAATTTTGCGCAGTGAATACATTTATTACTATTTTCAATTTTCTTAAAATAAAATAGAAGATTTTTCCTTTAATTTGATGTATCATATGTATCATTTTTAAAATGTTCTCTATGTGATTGGAGGGTGGCATCATTGGCAATGCCCGCGTCCGGTTAGACGTGTGAGTCACTGTATTTACATATACATATGTATATTGTTGTGATAAATTCAATTTCTATTACTAAGAAATAATACAAAAATATTTATTAGTATAGTATATTATGTAAAAATCAAATAAAATTATTAAATATTCAAGTTTAAATTGACTGTAAATAGTACTATGCATTCATATAAAATTATACTCATATCATAATTATGTTTACATGTCAATATTAAATTGCCGACGGCAAAACGCAAAAGCATACATTCATACATATGTATGTATTGCATATGTATCACACACAAGCGATCCTCTGGTTGAAAGCTAACATGAAGCATGAAAATATCACAATGCTATTGTTGGGAGTATCATAAGGAGCATGCAAGTTAATACCACCAGTTCATATTACATGAACATATTCTTTATCTGTCATAAATATGTAACATGACACTTATGACCCATATGGTCCGTATTTAAACATTATATGTACTTTGCTAATACTGTCCGCCTTAGGTGGTCCAAAAATATAAATATATAATTGTAAGATGAATCTTTCCACTTGAAACATATGTCCTACATATGTCCTATCTCAAGTGGATTGTAGATATACTTCCTAGAATGTAAGATTAATATTTGTATCTAGGCTTAAGCAAAATATTGTATTTAAGAAAAAGATAATAAAGAAAACGGCAGTCGACCACAGGCAGTTGCCCGTGGTTACTCAAAAACAAAACAATTTATTAATTGGCGATCCTGCCAGGAGAATCGTAAAACTCCTGTCGGACCAAAAACAAAACGCAAACAAGTATCGCGCACTCGCGAGAAAAGAAATACAAAAATACTAGTGTGTTACTCCAAACGCACTAAGCTATTAACGGCAAAATAAAAATCACAAAGAGACATAAGAAAAAATCTCAGCGCCACAATTGAAAAAAAAAAAAATTCGAGTGTTTGCCAACTGCCTATCGAACGCGCCACGTCTATAAGGATTACGAGCGAAAAACAAGCTAACGTACGCGTTACAACAATTGAAAAAATAAATAAAATTGAGAAACAAAAAACTACAACAGTTTCACAAATAAAGTGATTTTAAAATGTGAATTGAAAAACCAAAAACTGAAAGTGAAAATTTTTGAAAATTTCAAACAAATAGAAGAAAGTGCGTGGATCTATAAACTATCCACATAAAAACAAATTAAAATTCTGTAAATCAGAAATTTCACCAAAAAACTGATTTCATTTAAATCTCGCACACGGCCGCCAACGACGACCATTGCACAACCAACCGCCAAAATTCGACTTAAAAAGCAACAGCAGCAGCAAAGTCAAGAATAGCCGCAACAGTAGTAACAGCAGCAACAGCAGCAATAGCAACAGTAACAACAGCAGCAGTAGAAGCAACAACATAAAATTAGTTGTAAGTAAGGCTTATACATATGTATTCATTAATTAAATTAAGTATAAAAATTGTTTATTGTGAGTATTAATTTGCTTCATGAAACTCACAAATACATATAGTATATAAAAAAGGGCAAACCCGAAAAATAACGATTATAAAAAAGAGGCGATAGGAATAAAGAATTTTTAAGAGATCAAGATAATTTTATAATTTTTCAAAATGGCAGTGAATAATTTTACTGTAGACGATATAGCTAGATTAATAGCTACACAAACCGCAAACTTAAGAACTGAGATAGCTCAGTTGAGTAATAGAATTAAAATTCTAACAGATGCGTCACACGTTACTGAGTATGAAACACAAGGAATTAATGATTCCATAACATGTGACGAAAATTTAGACATAATAAAGTCTTTGTCAGAATTTTCCGGTAAATCTTATGTCAGCTGGAGAGAAGCTGCAAAGAATTCGATGAGCCTATATATTGAAGGTAGCAGAAGGTATTTTGGAGCACTAACTATCCTCCGAAATAAGATTGTAGGTAATGCCAATGATATGATAACTAATCATGGCACAGTTTTGAATTTAGAAGCAATATTTGCAGGATTAGATTTTGCTTACGCCGACAGACGACCAATTCACGTAATTGATCAAGAGATGAGCGTTATGAGACAAGGATCGACATCCTTAATTGATTATTATAATGAAGTCAATCAGAAATTGACATTACTAATAAATAAAACTATAATGACGCACGGCACCAATTCAGATATTACAAAACAATTAAATATCAAGAATCGAGAAACCGCGTTAAGAACTTTTATAACTGGTTTAAATTACCCTCTAAACCAAATATTATTTACATTAACACCTACCGATTTGCCAAATGCTCTTGCTAAAGCACAAGAACTTCATTCAAATCAAATACGATCGCAATTTGCTTTGCAATTTACTAAAAACAATCATGAAATTGGTTCACGAAACAAGCCTCAAGCTAACCGAAGATATTCGAATTTTCAGAATATCTTAAGGTACCCCCAAATGAATAATAATTCATACCAAATGTATTCCAATCACCCAGAACCTATGAAAGTGGATCAATCAATCCAATTAACAAATAAACCCAATAATGTGCAAAGAAACCAACCACATGTGAGGAGTAACAGAAATAATTGGCAGACAAATTATCAGCCAACAAATATACCAAAAAGGTCATTTGAAAGTGCACAAATAAGCACACAACCTCAACCAAAAATTGAAAGAATCAATAATATTGGTGAGAACCATTTTTTAAGGGTAAATTCCGATTTGCCGTATGTTATTAAAACCGATACAAAAACTGGGCAAATCTTTAGAATTCTCATAGATACGGGAGCAACCAGCTCATATATACGGGCCGGAATTTATAATAATAAAAACCTTTTAGTAATTAAGAAGAAGGTTAGAACCATTCATGGTTCGACCATAATAAAATATTTTCATAATATCAATCTGTTTAGTATACAGGAACGTTTTTATGAAATTAACAATTTAGAGAGCGATCTTTTAATTGGAATTAATTTCCTAAATAAAATCGGAGCGACAATTGATATTCCGAATAGAAAATTGATATATGGGAATAATAAAACAGAGAAAATAAATTTTCCCAATGATTCAATTATACTAAACCCCTTGGGACAAAAAAGTCCGGAGGCACCCGTCAATGATAATATTAGCAAAAATGATACTAAGGATAGAAAAATTAATGAAGCAAATGCTCACAACACTTTAAAAATAAATAATGTGGAAATTTCTAATGAAGCTGCTGACGCATCGTCAAGACAAGTATTAAATAATTTAACTAGTTCATGTGAGTCGAGTGACTCAAGTGATTCACTAATAGAAACCCAACATTCCGCAGAAAGTAGCGATGAGTACCAAATTCATGAAACAAAAAAACCTTTGAATCATTTTAAGCAGCAGATAGTAATCGATAATGGAGCAAGAATTACTGTCTCAGAGACTATTTCTTCTTTTAATAATAAACGTTTTTTAATTGAATATGACAGACCAGAAAATATAATTGGTATTTTAAAAGAATATATGAATTCAAAAGTAGTTACAGGAATATTTTGCACACCTGAAGTGCTATATGCAATAAAAAACATTTTGAAGGAGACATTTCCCACGATAAAATTTCTATATACTAAACTATTCCCTAATGATATATGCAATAAAGAAGATCAAGGATCGATAATCGAGCAAACACATAATAGAGCACATAGAAATTATAGGGAAAATTTGGCACAAATTAGGCAGCAATATTATTGGCCTTTAATGATAAAACAATTTAAACAGTACGCAAAAAATTGTAGCATATGTAATAGTAATAAATATGAAAGACATCCGAAACTAATTCCAATAGGAGAAGCACCAATGCCAAACAAAGAGGGAGAACAACTCCATATAGATATTTTTTTCGCACAAAAGCTTAAATTTCTTATATGTATAGATTCATATTCCAAATTTCTAATCGTAAAATATATAAAAGACAAATAAAATTTAGAAGAAAAAGTTTTGGAACTGTTACAAACATTTCCAAATGTTAAAAGTATAGTTATTGATAATGAACCAGGCTTAAGTACGATACAGTTCAAGTCTTTAATGAAAAGGATTAATGTGCAAATTTATTATTGTACACCACGCCACAGCACAAGTAATGGCCAAATAGAAAGAGTTCATTCAACACTGATTGAAATCTCCAGATGTTTAAAGCAAGAACACAACTTAATTAGTAATTTTGAATCAATTATGAGAGCAGTTCAACAGTATAATAAAACAATTCATTCTGTAACAGGTAAACAACCTTGCAACATTTTATTTAATAAAGAGCCTCATGATAATATGAAAAATGTGTTACAAAATGCTCAAGAGAAAATGCTAGAGCATCATAACAAGAAAAGGCTTCAGAAAAGTTATAAAAAAGGAGATATTATTTATGAAAAAATTTATGGGGAAAGAAATAAATTGAACCCCAAGTACAAAAGACAAGTAGTATTAGAAGATTTAGGAAATACAATTAAAATACAAAACAGAAACAGAATAATACATAAAGATAATATCAAATCTTAAATTAATATGCAAGAAAAAGAAATTTTTGTCTAAAAGTTGTCACATTTAAAAAGACTTCAATCAAAAAAAATAATTATAAGTCAAAGATAATATAAAATGTATCTAGGAGTCAAATTTAAATAAATTGTACATATAAATTAAGATTTTAAAATGGAACTGTTTAAATTGATAAAATAGTCAATAGCCTCACGTACTATATCCCTTTGAATCGGGACGCTTCAATTTAGAGGTGGGGGAGTTAATACCACCAGTTCATATTACATGAACATATTCTTTATCTGTCATAAATATGTAACATGACACTTATGACCCATATGGTCCGTATTTAAACATTATATGTACTTTGCTAATACTGTCCGCCTTAGGTGGTCCAAAAATATAAATATATAATTGTAAGATGAATCTTTCCACTTGAAACATATGTCCTACATATGTCCTATCTCAAGTGGATTGTAGATATACTTCCTAGAATGTAAGATTAATATTTGTATCTAGGCTTAAGCAAAATATTGTATTTAAGAAAAAGATAATAAAGAAAACGGCAGTCGACCACAGGCAGTTGCCCGTGGTTACTCAAAAACAAAACAATTTATTAATTTGCATACATACGTATATTAGACTTAGAAAAAATCTACCCAGCCAACCACGGCTACCCGCTTGTGACAAATATTTCAACACAACTACACATTTTTTCTCTATGCACTAACACCAACGCACATTTTCGGGTTATTTTTTGTTGTATGATCACATGTATACGTACGTGAGAGGGTTAAATATTCGCTCGGCCTTAGACACACTCTATATGTTTATCTCCACGTTTACCACCATGTTACCCACTGATTATCTGGTTTTTTACCCGCTGATGGTTTGCAGGGTAACTACTTGTATATAGTACAGTGGTCGGCATTTCATAGCAAAATTTTGCAAACTAACTTCACACGTACGCTTACGCTCTATCGTTCAGTCGTTGTCGAGCCGTCAACGAATTAACATCACGCAAGACCATAGCGCAAAACGAAATATGCCCTGCGAGAAATATTTTATGGTTCTAAATGCCTTTGATGCCATGCAATGCCTTTTATGTTCCAAGTCTTTTAAAGATAATAGGGAATATATCCTCAAAAGACAATTTGTTAATTTTCATTATACTGTTAATTAATATTTAAAGTTGCTTAATTTTAATTCCAATTTCTCACTGGGCTACTTTTTTTTCGTGCTCACCAACACAGTGACAGATCCTCTCATGCCGACCACTGATATAGTATACAAAAGCATACAGGAACTTTTCCGCCAACCAAAAGTCACCTGCATATAAATCAGTGGTCGGCATGAGAGGATCTGTCACTGTGTTGGTGAGCACGAAAAAAAAGTAGCCCAGTGAGAAATTGGAATTAAAATTAAGCATCTAATCTAAATAATTAATAGTATAATGAAAATTAACAAAATGTCTTTTAAGGATATATTCCCTATTATCTTTAAAAGACTTGGAACATAAAAGGCATTGCATGGCACCAAAGGCATTTAGAATCATAAAATATTTCTCGCAGGGCATATTTGGTTTTGCGCTATAGTCTTGCGTGATGTTAATTCGTTGCTGGCTCGACAACGACTGAACGATAGAGCGTAAGCGTACGTGTGAAGTTAGTTTGCAAAATTTTGCTAAGAAATGCCGACCACTGATATAAATACACATGTATGTATATTGCCCTGCATTGGTTCTCTTTTATTTACATTTACATGTTATTCTCATAGACTCTAAAAACCCCTCAATCGCTGTTAAATGTGGTGAAACTCGCTCCCGCTAGTTAGTCTTTTCGCTAATGATTTGTAATGCAACGAGGCATTGAATCTGAAAAAAACCCACCCCTAAAAAACGAAACTCAATGCCTATATGAAATTGCAATAACAACATTAATCCGATTGAATGAAAAGTGTGTGATTTTTTTTGCGGCATATAATAATATACATCGATCCCCGCTTAAATGACTGTAATATTTATTATTTAATAATAATGTAATATTTATTGAATGCGATGAGTATTGTCAAAGGGAAAACATATATGTACATAGTTTTGTAATATTTTTTTTTTAATTTTTATTGTTATTAATAAGTATTTTTGTTATTAATAAGAAATAAATGTGACTTTCATTCTAAAAGAAAAAATATTAGATCGAAGTATTTGAGAAAAAGCTTGGTAAGCACCTCGAGGGACTTAAGCGGGATTCATTTAAGTGCCTTTCGTTTTAAGTGTCTCAAAGATCTTGCATGTTAAGAAGGGGCACTTAAGCGGGGATTACTGTAAATACAAGTGAACGACTAAATTTTTAATTTTCAAATTTACAAGAAATTCTGCAATTGCCCGCAACAATGTGCGAGCAGATCAAAATTCAACAGAAATTTAGTGTCCCGTACTATTCCTGCAGAAATTCGCAGGAATTGTAGTTCGATCGATCGCTCAGTCTACCGTTGTCATTTTTACACTAAATTGTTTAGATCTTGAGTGTCAATTGTAGTTGAAGAGCAGTCGAAAAAGGTCAATAAAGAACAGACATTCCTTAAATAAAAATAATTTATTTTAATGTTGTTAGTGAAAAAATTAAAGTCGAATAAAAAAATAAAAAAGTGAAGTGTAAAGTAATTTATAAGGTATACATTAATACCATAATAATCAATCAATATAATATTAATGTTAAAAAATTTTGCAAGTGAAATAAAACAAATAATAATAATAAAGAAGTTATATATAATAATAAAAAATAAAAACAAATGAAGGTAGCTAAGAAAATTGTAGGTAGGAGACGTCTGCGTAGACTAGTAAGGAATGAGAGGTACAGGTGCGTTGAAAAGTTTTGAAGTGCTACTTTGCAGGATTTTATGCCAGAAAAATCGGTGCCCAATGTGCAAATAGCTAATAATTTACAGGAAATGGAAGTAGAAGAAAATTTAAATGTTTTTGAAGAAGATTCTGGAAAGAGTTTCAATTTAAATGAAGAATTAAGAGAATGGTACATAAAACATATAGTTTCACGCCCATGTGCAATAGACTTGATACAAATTCTTCGCGGTATAAATGTTAATGTGAGTTCCTTTTATAAGTCCGATTGTCCGTCGAAGCCAAATATTTCAACTATTGCTGGTGGCGAATACTTGCATGTAGGATTAAAATGGCAATTAAATAATATAGACAAATTGATTCAGTTAGACGACACCTTGAACATTGATATTAACATAGATGGTTTACCGCTTTTCCAAAGTTCAAGAATTCAGTTATGGTCAATTTTAATTCGTATATATAATATTCAGGGAATGCTAGTTTTCCCTGTTGGTGTTTTTGTTAGAAAGTCAAAACCTAAAAGCTGTGAGGAATATTTAAACTCCTTATTTTCCGAAATTACCGACTTAATTGAACATGGCTTGCAATTGAAAAACACTACTATTAAAATAGATATTAGGGCTATAGTTTGTGATGCTCCCGCACGAGCTTATATTAGTGGAACTCCGTCACATACCTCCCGGTATGGTTGCTCCAAATGTACACAGGTAGGTCGAAAAATAGATGGTGTTTTGACATACAGCACTACCTCTAGTGATTTAATAACTGATGAGGATTTCTCGAACAGAAAGTACCCTGAACATCATAGTTCACTTTTTGTATCACAAAAGAACGTACTTGAAAATTTAAACATTTCAATGGTCAGCCAGATTCCATTGGATTGTATGCATCTCATAGATTTAGGCATTATGCGCAAATTTTTATGCAGATTGTTGAATAGGGGCATGCGAATATTCGAAATTTCGAATTATTCGACGCGAATCGAACCGAATTATTCGATCCGAGATTCGACCCGTATATTCGCATTATTCGAATAGTTCGAATAATTCGAATAATTTTAATATTTGACTATTTGTATGATTTTTTATTTAGCGCCAGTAGTATCTGAATCTCGTTCATGCATCTGACGTACATCTGTCATTCTCGTTTCAAATATTCAAAAAATCAAACATTGGTTATTTTTTATTATGTTGTTGTTAATAAATGCCTAAATCAATTTGAATTAAATAATAGTTTTATTTTCTTTAATTTTGTTCTATTACTGCAATAGAATAATCTATTTAAGATTTTACTTCTTCGAATATTTCGAATTGCTCGAATTATTCGCATTATTCGAATAGTTCGAACTATTCGAAATATTCGATATTTGACTCGAATATCAAATCGAATCTAAGGATTCGATTCGACTCGAATCGAACTGGATTCGCATACCCCTAATATATATAAATATCTTCAATAAAATAAAGCAGTAAAAAACGATACATTAACATGAAATCTAGTGATAATAAAACTAAAAAAATAACAATAACACTGTGATAGCCTTTTTCAAAAAAAATAAAAGACAAGACCAAATTCGACGGTTTCCCCCTATTTCGGGTCCTACGAATCGAACTGCATCATTACTTTTTTGAGTTACAATCATGGTTTCATACAAAAATTTTTGTTGAAGTTTTTCATCAAAGTGGCCCATTGTAAGAGAAAGGCACATTTTCTTCGGTCTCTAACTTTTTTAATGTTGACTTTTTTGGTAAACTTTCTTTGGCAAAGCTTCTCAGAATAAGTCCGTCTTTAAGTTCTTAGATGACTGTAAACCCCAAAATCAATGTTTTTTGTGTCCTTATAGCCAATATGTCGAAAAAACTGAAATTTAATTCATTTTTTTTTTAATGTTTTTTCCCTCACGTTTCGTCAATATTTTAATTTACCCTTTTATACATGATTATTGTGTACAAATCAGCAAGCAACGAGTCAAGCTTTTTGCCGCTGTACCAATGCTCAAGGGGGGCGGCGACTTGGTGAAATCTTTCTCCATGCTCATCGGATTCAGTCGGAACTTGCTGTTCAAAATGGTCCTTGTGATGGTGAAGGAAATGAATTTTTAAGGACATATTCACACCTATTTCTTCAAAAGCGTCCACCATGTCATCCACATATTTTTTCCAATCTTCAGACCGGTGCACTCCTAAGCAATGATTTATAACGATCATAACGGAGTTCCAGGCAATTTTTTCATTTGGCCTTAGAAGTTCTCCGAATTTTGCGTTCTTCATAAGTTTTCTTATATCGGAGCCATGTTGGAGCTTATGGCAATTGGAACCGGATTTTTTGTGTTATCCACATACAGCAATCCTGCTTTTAAACTATTTTTCGACGAGTCAATAAACAAGCGCCATTGCTCTGGTTTGTACTCACAGTTCATGTATTGCATAAGACCAGGAATATTTTTACAATACGAAAAAGTATTGTCGCTATTAACCTCAAAGAAATCTAAAAGCTCCTCCTTTCTTTTGCGGTATCCATACACCTTCACAACTTTAGACAATATATTTACCGATCGAAGATGATGTGCTAGGCAAATTGCTTGTCTTTGCGATAATTTCAGCTGTCGTACCATCGTATTCAAACGTTCTTGGGAAATCTCCAAGTGACGACATGGGTTTTCAACTTCGGTTGGGTTATACATTGAGAGTAGATCTGTAGGCTCGGTGGAAAATGTTGGCGAAATATATCTGTCAGTTGGACTTGGACATCTTGATATCGGAACATTTTCTGAGTGAGATACTGGTAGCTGTGCAGATTGAACACTTTTGTAAACTGTGTTTTTTTTTGTTGAGTCTTGCAAATTTGTTCTTGCACGCGTAGCCGTTACCAGTATGATGCCCTTGTGGATCTATCCAAATCATTGGGATGCCGAACCCCATTTTTAGGCACAGTTTTTTGACCAGTTATGCAGGTTGTTGTTGCATTGCATGCAAATGGTATTTGGTGCCCAATCTACGTCTCTTATAACGGGAAAATCGAAATATTCCTCGTTGATGCCGGCAGTTCCCGAAGATATTATGCGTCTACTCCGAGGGCTTGTAAATTTTCCACATACGTAGCAGAACAACGATAGGCCAATTGGACACTTATTCATTTTAATTTATTTTCTTAATATACAAGGCACTAAAACAATGTTCTTTCCGCGAAGTCAAAGTCAAATTAACTACTGCAATCTACGCTTAAATTTTGACTCTTAGGCAAGCATTTAACGTTTCTTTCAAACGATACTTGTTGTTATTTCTTATCAGTGCAGTGGTTAAAAGCTTGACTCGTTGCTTGCTGATTTGTGTTGAACATTGATAGATGAGTCTTATTAAATTTAATTTAAATATTGTGTACAAATTTATGATACTTATTGATAACACTTATAAGATACAAAAAAAAATAAAACAGCACACAAACATAGTTAGTGTAGCTTTTTTAAAAATACAAATTTTGTTAAGTTTTTTTTCTAATGGTTAGTTTGCTCAGAACGTTGTCTTTGCTTAAGTTTCTTACTATTACAAGATGTCACTTAATGTATAAGTATCAAAGGGTAAATTAAAATATTGACGAAACGTGAGGGAAAAAACATTAAAAAAACTGGATTAAATTTCAGTTTTTTCGACATATTGGCTATAAGGACACAAAAAACATTGATTTTGGGGTTTACAGTCATCTAAGAACTTAAAGACGGACTTATTCTGAGAAGCTTTGCCAAAGAAAGTTTACCAAAAAAGTCAACATTATAAAAGTTAGAGACCGAAGAAAAATGTGCCTTTCTCTTACAATGGGCCACTTTGATGAAAAACTTCAACAAAAATTTTTGTATGAAACCATGATTGTAACTCAAAAAAGTAATGATGCAGTTCGATTCGTAGGACCCGAAATAGGGGGAAACCGTCGAATTTGGTCTTGTCTTTTTTTTTGACTATCACAGTGTTATTATTGTTTTTAGTTTGACTATGTCAAACCGAAGATGCCTTTCGTTAAGGCTCGAAGGACCATGTTTAATTACCGACCCAATTTATTGGGGAATACAGACCACTGATTTCAATATTCACTTACACTCGCGCGAGTGCTTAAAATGAAAAAATGTTATTTGGTTAAAAGGTAAAATTTATTTAAAATTATCGTTTGTTTATAGTACAATGGTTTGCGAAAATATATCGCATGTATATAGGTAGAAGCGTGGGATCGCTGTAAGTCGGCGCAGGCGGAACGATGATGAAGCAAAAAGTGGGAAATCCGCGGCGCAGTGTAGAAACGAAAATATGAAGCGATTGTTGATGCGCGGCTTGTATAGATCGTAACAAGTGCGGCACAGTGTCGAAAAGAAAGTCCAAACAAGCTGTTGATATGCGAGATGTAAAAATCGAATGTGTCCGCTTTCCCTTTTACCTATCCTTTTAGTTGAGTGGGTTGATTGATGTAGAGGTGTGGTGAGTTGTGTTGAGTGGTAATGTATTAATATGGTGTCATCAGATGGTGAATTGAGCTGTCTTTTATTAGTGTTCGCCAGTTGTCCCGGATAGAGTGGGGGCAGGCTGGACTCATTTAAACACACCACTCAATGTTGCACGAAGCAGCTACAATACCAAGTTTGCCAGCTGCAACAATTCAAATCGAGCCACACAAATTCACCGACAATCAACAATAGGATGTTTGTGCAGCCTCCAATCACTCATGTCAATCCAACCACTCAATTCAATCATCACTCAACTCTGCCACGCACTCATCAACTGCAATCACTTTGCTAGCTACTGCAAAAGCACTAATCATCACGCCGATTCAGCAAATCAACGTTAGAATTCTGATCGACTCCGGGTCAGAAATTTCACTCGTCTCTGAACATCTCATCAGTTACCATCACGGGAATCGGCGGTAAGAATGTCATTACATCAAAGGGGTCAGCTGACCTCATACTCAAGGCAAGTCACTCTGACACAACTGTGCAAATCGTTGCTCAGATTTTACCAATACTTACTGTCCGTTCATGGACTAATCCACACCATATCAAGCTTGCAGATCCGAGTTTCTTTCTGCCACAACCAGTGGACATTATCATCGGCGCTGATTTTTTCGGTCGAATTATTAAACCAAACATCGTCAGATACCCGTCAATCACTTCAATTGCTCAACTTTCAATTTTCGGTTGGCTCATCATTGGACCAGCAGCACTCACATCAACTCAGCAGCCTCGTCTCTCACTCATTACCACCTCAAACACTAGACAAGAAAGCAATCTCGACGAGTTGCTCACTCGATTCTGGATTCAAGAAGAAGTTCCAGAGCAATCGGTCAGTGAACTGACCCCAGAAGAAGAGCAATGTGAAAAACACTTCAAAACGACACATCAACGAGACCAATCGGGGCAATACATCGTCCGACTGCCAATCATCTCAGAAAAATTAAATCTGGGAAATTCGTACAACTCAGCACATCGACGGCTACAGCAAATCAGCAAGAAACTCAACACCAATCAAGAATACAAGCAACTCTACACAGAATTCATGCAAGTCTACGAAGGAATGGGACACATGACTGCCGTGTCAGACACCACCATCACCATCGAGATGACCTTAGCACATGATACTTCGGAATCAGGAGGGTTGAGGGTCTTAAACGGTGAGTCAGCTGTTAAATGTCACCAGCGCCCTCAATCAGTATACTATCTGCCATCTCACGGAGTGTTACGTCCCGACAGTGTCAGCACCAAACTCAGAGTCGTCTTCGACGGCTCGTGTGTCACCACATCAGGAAAATCACTCAACGGTTTGCCGCATATCGGAGCAAAAATTCAACTTGATATCACCGACGTACTTCTATACCTCCGACTACACCAATACATCGTCTCGGCAGACATTGAAAAAATGTTCCGGCAAATCAACGTACACCCAGACGACTGGGACTTGCAACGCATTCTTTGGTTCAATAATAATAAAGAGATTACGGCATATCATCTCACCACAGTCACCTACGGCACGAGATCAGCACCGTTCCTTGCCGTCCGAGTCCTTCAACAACTCGTGGAGGACGAAGGAAAAAATTATCCACTCGCAGTACTTGCACTCAAGTACGGCAGATATGTCGACGATATTTTCGGCGGAGCTGAGAACACTTCTGAGCTAAAAGCAATCGTCAATCAATTAAAACAAATATGCACAGCGGGCGGTTTCCCACTCGCCAAGTGGCAATCAAACAGCGAAGAAGTACTCAATTTCATTTCACCAGCTGGAGCACGTGATGAACCGCACCAGCTTGGAGACTGCACGAGCAAACTGCTAGGATTGTACTGGCATGCAAAGTCGGACAATCTTAGATCCATCATGAAAAGCCACTCGGACAATCAGAACAAGTCCTCCAAACGAACAATCTTATCTGAGGTGGCTCAGATCTTCGATCCACTGGGATTTTTATCACCGCTCACAATCAGGGCAAAGATGCTACTGCAGGAATTGTGGTTGCAAAAAATCGATTGGGATCACCAGGTCCCGTCGAAAGTATTGCAATCATGGCAATCACTGCAACTCGAACTTCAACAAATCGACACATTCAACATTCCACGCTGGATTAACACTTCAAAGGCCACGAATTGTGAATTCCACGGGTTTTGCGACGCATCTCAGCTCGCAATGGCAGCAGCAATCTACGTCACTGTTCACTCAGCATCCGGAGAGACACTCACGACATTCCTTTGCGCAAAGACAAAAGTAGCACAACTCAAACGACTCACTATCCCACGACTAGAGCTATCAGCAGCGCTGCTACTATCGAAATTAATAACTTACGTCAAAGCCACTCTACAAGTTGACGCACAATCAACCACTCTCTGGACTGACTCATTAGTCACACTCACGTGGATTCGATCACATGCGTCACGCTGGAAGGACTACGTACAGAACCGAGTTGTCAACATCCAATAACTCACCACAGATTGCAACTGGCGGTATGTTCAAAAAAAAAAACAAAACAAAACCCAGCTGACTGTGCATCTCGAGGCATCACTCTCGCTCAGCTATCATCACTGTGGTGGACGGGACCACCATGGCTCTCAAAGTCACGAAGCCACTGGCCTCGGCAGCCAGACACTCAGGACGACACCACTACTCAAGAAGCTCGTCCAAATCTCACTCTCGTCATGACAACCACTCAAACGATTAATCAATGGGAGTTGGTCCACAGGTATTCAAATTTCCGCACTCTCATTCACGTCACTGCTACAATTTTCAGAGCTATTGACACACTCAAACGAATACCGGGGTCATCTCTTGCCGCACCACTCACCCCAAAAGACATTGAGAGAGCAACAATCTACTGGGCAAAGTCAACTCAAGCAGCGTATTTTTCACTCGAGTTGCATCAACTCAAGGCCAATCGTGCACTACCTGCAAATCATCCGTTCCACCGACTGAAAGCATTCATCGACGAACACGAAGTCTTGCGAGTTGGTGGTCGACTCTCGATTTCCACACTCACGTACAATCAACAGCAGCCAATTATTCTGCCAAGACACTCTACACTCACGTCATTAGTCATCTACAACGGACACCTCCGTACAATGCACGGTGGCACTCAGCTAACGATGGCAGAAGTTCGACAATCATACTGGATTGTCGGTGGAAGACCAGCAATCAAAACACTCATACTACGCTGTATGAAATGCGCTCACCACAGGGGTAAACGAGCACAGCAACTCATGGGCCACATGCCTACAGCAAGGGTTCAACCATCAAGAGCATTTCTCCACACTGGTGTGGATTACGCTGGACCAATCACAGTCAAATCATGAAGAGGCAGAGACGGCAAACAATTTAAAGGCTGGATCTGTGTATTTGTTTGTATGAGCACATCAGCTGTGCACATTGAAGTGGCAACTGACACATTCATTGCTGCGCACAGACGGTTCACCGCACGCAGAGGCATCTGACACACTCTTTACTCAGACTGCGGCACAACATTTCTTGGCGCAGATGCCATACTCAAAAAATTATTCACTCAAGGATCATCAGAAAGCACATCAATCGCTTCACTCCTACTGGATAACGGCACTCAGTGGTAATTCAATCCACCTGCAGCACCGCACATGGGCGGCAAGTGGGAAGCAGCGGTAAAGTCAATCAAATTTCATCTCAATCGAGCACTTAGGGACACATCATACTCACTCGATGAAATTATGACTATACTCACACAAATCGAAGCCATCCTTAACTCAAGGCCACTAGACCCACTCAGCGATGATCCTGAAGACCTTGCAGCACTCTCGCCAGGTCACTTTTTGATCGGTCAAGCACTCACAACGCTTCCAGAAACCATTCTACAACCAATCAATATCGCGCGACTATCACGATGGCAGATGATACAGCATCAGCTTCAACAATTCTAGAAGCACTTGTAAACATCATACTTACAGCGTCAACTCGCTACGACGAAATGGTGGCACCCAAACAATCAGTTAGAAATTGGCTCATTCGTATTACTCGCTGACGAGAGGTTTACACCTTGCAAGTGGCCACTTGCAAGAATCACTTAACTGCATCCTGGCGCAGATGGATTCACCAGGGTTGTTACACTTAAAACTGCAACTACCACTCTCGTCAGACCAATCACAAAGTTGGCAATCCTTCCACAGGGCAACAAAATCAAATCAAAAGCACGCTCCTGATGGCGGGCGGAATGTTACGGATTGCCAGCCAATGTATTGCCCACACTCTAGTCACACTATTATAAAATTGCCAATGCATTGCCCACACTCTGGTCACACTGTTATACAGTTACAACACTATACCATACCAGCCACGCTATAAACGGAAAATGTGAGAATTCTTTTTCTTCTAATCTTCAAGTCAATCGGAACACACGTGCAATCATAAAAGTATTTTTTATTTTATATTTTTTATTGGCTCATTTTGTATAGTTTTTAAGTCAATCATTATAAATTAATACAATAAAATTAATTATATAAAATGTACAAAGGCTGTGTATAAAGTGAGGGCTGATTTAATAGATCAGTCCTCATAGTAATAAACGTGGGGTGCAACATCCAAAACCGGTGCACTCAAAATTAAACATATTTCAATTTTTTTGTAGAATGTGTGAAAGTTGAAGGCTTCACCGAATCGGAGTATATTCACCAAATTCAAAAAAGTATCAAACTCGCCAAAGGTCGTTTCTTCAAGCTTCGTTGCTTGGAAAAAAATGGAAAGAGACTCAGCCACAAAATTAAAAGAAAACCATAATACTTATTTTCATAACGAATTTCATACATGTATACATTTTTTTTACGTTAACTTTGACATCGAAGAATTCTTTGTTAACTTTGGCATCGAAGAATTTTTCGTTCCTATGGTAAGCGAAAGGGTTACTTTTCGTAGGACATCGCAGTGTTAATTTTCATCGGTCGAAGTAAGCGATACAATCATGCCGCATCGTTTACCTTGCTCGCTTACCAATGTCTACCATATCCCGCTGGGTATGTGTGCATGCTCCCTATGATACTCTCAACAACAGCAATGTGATATTTTCATGCTTCAATTTTTGCTTTCAACTTGGGAATCGCAATGTATGGAAATACATACATATGTATGTATTCTTTTGCGTTTTGTCACTTTTCGTATGTTTACAGGAGAAGCAAAAAACCGTATAAAAAGAAAACCACTTGAGATATTGAAACAAAATTTTCAAATCTGAATTAACATGAAACTATAAGTATATTTTAGAAAAAAAATAAAGAAAAAATTAAGAAAATTTTATAGTAGGTGTCTTACGTTAATTTGAATTTTGATTTCTGAAACAAAATAACGTATGATCAATCTAAATTTATATTAAAATTAAAAATTTGAATATTAATACTTTTTTAACTTTAAATAAAAACAGGCAAGTTTTTCATATTTCATGTTATTTTTATTATTAATATTATATGTACATAAGTACTAGAAAAAATTTAAATATTTCAAGCTAAAAAATGAGGATAATGTTTAATGAATTCCTAAAAAAGCACTGGTCTGACCACTTGGATCATGGAGTCGCAAAACCGAACTCTGACGGCTCCTCTACCCATATACCGAGGGAGTTGTGGGTGGGAAGAAGCCGTTGGAGAAAAGGGACAGTGAGCTTCTTCACGGATGGGTCAAAGGTGGAGGGGTCTGCTGTCAGGAGCTCTCTATCAAGTCCAGTAGATTTACTACCCCGGAGTGCAGCCTCCTTCAGAGAAGTGACCATGGACTCAAATAGCAGGGATGAGATGAGAGAATTCAGAGCTGATCGACGACCTAACCTCGCTATCAATAGCATCGAGTGTTTTTGTGGTTAGAATGATATGAGTGCCAGACCACAGCGGAATCGCAGGAAATATGAGCTGGCAAGAAGAGGCACCCTAGAACCGCTATCGGTGGAATGGGAGCGGATCTGTGCTCCCGCGAAAGCTTGGTCAGCGCTGAGTCACAATTTTTGCACACGCTGTCGTCATTGCCCTATTGGCTTCTACGCAGTAAGGCTGGGAGTCCTCCTAGACGCCATCTGCAGAAGCTGTATGGAAGAAGATTAAACTAACCAAAGCACACTGAACTTAATCACTAAAAATAAACATAAACAATAAATGAAGGCTAACTTCGATGTAAAAAAAAAAAAAAAAACACTCTGTTGTATTTACATATATGAGTGAGGATACGTTATTTTGTTTAACGAAATCAAGCACTTGACGATACGTTTTTTTGAATTTTTAATATAGCTTGGGTATTTTTGATCTCAGAAGCTTAAAATTTGTGACACATATGGAATATGATGTGGTGAATCGTAATCAGTAAAAAACTTAATTTTGAATTTTTTGATGATACGTTATTTTACATTTCAGGTGACGATATATTTGTATACATTGCCGAACAAATAATGCACAAAAATACAAACATACACATGTGTCACCAACAAAAAATTGAGCATTGTTCTACAAAAACAACAGTTATCTAAATAGCAGTAGCATCACAAGTCAATATGGCAGCCAAATTGGCGAAGCCCAAATGTAGTAAATTTTACAACAAAAACGATTTCATTCATAACCTCAGGCGCATATTCCACAAGCGACCTCGCTTCATTCATAAAAACAGATGCCGTAACATCTCCCCGAGCATACCTTTGCCTACAAGCGTCTTTTCGCGACGATGGCAAAAGCTAAAAATCATAAATTGAACAACTTTCAGATGCTTCTTCACAAAAAGAAGTGAGAAAAGTGGCAACATAGTTCTTGTTGGTTTACAATATTTGTCAATTCTGAAATATTTTTCCGTGGCTCGTAAAAATCAATGTCGATATGTATGCAAGCTCATACAAAAACATGCATATAAACGCTAGCTTGTTGGCGAAGCTGTTCGACCAGCAAGGGAAGCGGTAACAATCGGCGATCGTTGGTTAGTTCCTTTCGGCACAGCTCAGATTTTCTACCAACAACACAATGTTGTGGCCCTTTGTCGTCGCGTCAGTGCTTCGACAAATTGACTCTTTGACAAAACGTGAATTTCGGCCATTGATTGTCTGCGACAATGGCAGTGGCGGATTTGCCCTAAGGCCCAGTAGGCCCGGGCCTAGGGCGGCCAGATATTAAGGGCGGCAAATCGTGCCAAAAAATCACTGATAACAACAAGATTAACAAGAAATAACTCAAATGCAAAGTATCTTAACCGTATGCTTATATAATCTTTCTAAATCCCTATTTATGCGTATCGTAGGCAGAGATTTCTTTAAGTGCTGCAGAACAGCAAAAACACATACTTTTTAGCGTTGGAAATATCCCGTATTTAGATTTCATATATCATCAACGACTCACACGGTCTAGCTAATTCAACGAAATGACTGAAGGGGTGAGTTTCAAAGTCAGCATTAAAACGATTTGAATAAAAGCAGTTTTTGAAGATAATATTGTTACAAAAGTAGTATTAAGTTGTATTTGTATTGCTATATGCATCCCTTATTATAGCTGTAGGTATATGGAATAGCATTTGTCTTGTTGTAGACATCTGGCGCCGCGGCTGTCTGCTTGTCTACTTAAACAACTGCTGAGTCTGGTGCCGTGGCTGTCTTCTTGTCTAAACAATAGCTGCATTTGGCGGCGTATAGCATTATGTTCTTATAATTTCCAGACGCAATATTCTAGAACAGTGTTGTCCAACGTGACTGTGTGCAAGTTATGCTTGTGTTGGTTATTCTAGCGTCAACTGATCGCAAAATTCTTCTTTGCTTGCCTACGAAGTTGAATACAGTAGCACAGTCGTGCTTTCACAGACACTTGTCGCGACATGTTGGTGTGAGGTGTCTGGCACTGCCCGTGCGCTATTGTGCGCATAGGCCGTGGACAACGCTGTTCTAGAAGGACACGTCGGCATCAGCGAGGAGTGTGTGGCTATATAAGCCGTGGCAGCGCCAACGTAATCAACCAGTGCTAAGAGTAAACTGCTATAGTGTAGACGAGTTGTAAAATAAAGAGATTTTGTTGAAGTGAATTAAACGGCTTTTTGTTTTATTTGTCAATCCAGAGATACGAACCTAGTAAAGTAAACTAGCAAGGAGCAAATTCGCAACAATATGAACCCTTACCAAAGGGAAATTTTGAGCAGTTTTCTACAAAAATTTTCCCGAAAATTGAATTGGATCAACTGACCCTTATACTATTAGATTTTCTACTGTAAAACCCAAAAAGAGCCTTCTGCGGCAATTCCTCACTTGATAGACGTATGCTGAAATATCCACGGAGAATCCCTATCTGTCTTTTGAAATCAATGATCCATATGCCTTTTAAGTTTTTTTTTAAGTTCTCCGGGATATACTATCGTGGGCGCAATAGCAAGTATTAAGCATACCCTTGTAACCTTAAGTGCATACCCAGAAAAGAATATACTATACGTGTTTGTACAACTTTCGGCAAACTCTATACAATACTCAGGTAGAAAAAGTCGCCATTGAATTAATATCTCGTATGGATCTCTTATACCTCTCTTGTGGCTCAAATCAACACTGCTTCAGAGCAGTCTGTAGTTGACTGCTCCCTAGCTTTTACGAAAATAAAATTACTTGATCACAAGTTTATTGGAACGAAGTTCCTTACGGCAGGCTTGCAGAAGATAGGATTTTGCTGCGGGAGCTAACTGAAAAATAAATAAAAACCGTAAGAAATAACCCGTAAGAAATAACCCGTAAGAAATATCCGTAAGAAATAACCCGTAAGAAATAACCTGTAAGATCGCTAGTTATAGCCTACTTTTAGGTCTTGCAAAATAATTAGGCATGAAAATCTGTAACATTATTGTGTATGCAAATTTGTAATAACAATTGATAACTTAAAACAAAAACAAATTTACCAATTTTTACTTATTTTTTGCATAAAAAAAATTTCACTTTGAACAAAATATTAAAATTTCATTGAAGTGAAAGGTATTAGTATGGATGGCCACAACGATATTGTGTACATGCAAAATGGACAGCTGTGTTGTCTTGGTACATGCCGGCCATGCTGCATGTGCTTGCACTAAATACGTTTATGAGGTGTTGAGTTGTTGCATATTTTTTGGCGCAGGGTTTGAGGAAATAACCCGTAAGAAAAATATTGTAAGATCGCTAGTTATGGCCTACCTTTAGGTTTTGCAAAATAATTAGGACAGATTTTCATGTAACATTATTGTGTATGCAAATTTGTAATAACAATTGATAACTTAAAACAAAAACAAATTTACCAATTTTTACTTATTTTTTTGCATAAAAAAAATTTCACTTTGAACAAAATATTTAGGGTATTCCATCAAACTCATAAATGCCTCATAAAATTCATAAACTCGTAAAATTTTGTGCCTTATAAATGAGCTGTCAAAATTTGTATGAAAAAGAGTTTACGCGTTTCGTATAAAACTATGAGGCAAAATCGACGCGTATTTGCTTCATAAACTGATATTTTACCTATTACGCGGCTTTTATACGTATGAAAAAAAAGAGCGTTCCAAAAAACTAAAGCGTAAATTTTTAAACTTATAAGTTTCTACAGGGATCCCTACAAAAAGCTGTATATCGAAATTCTTTTCGTACAAAATTCTGTAAACTAACGTCGCGAAATTCTGTAGTGAGAAAATTCTGTATTCAAAAAATTCTGTATTGACAAAATTCTGTAAAAGCGAAATTCCGCACTGACAAAATTCTGTATTAAAAAAATTCTGTATTGACAAAATTCTGTATTGAAAAAATGGTGTATTGACTAAAGTCTGTTTTTTATTTGATAATTTCATGTGCCAAGTGATATTTATACAAAGAAAGATAAATGAGAATTTTAAGTCCAAAATAATAATTCAACAAACAAAAGACTTCAATATTAATTCAAACGTTAAGTACATATGTATGCAAAAAATTAGAAATGAGTATTTCAAGTGGGATACACTTAAAATATCGAAATTCAAAATGTCGACATATCAAAATACCGACAAAATTTAAATATGCAGCTAAATCAAAATACCGACAAATCAAAACACCGACAAATCAGAACACCGAAAAATCAAAATACTGACAAACCAAAATGCCGACATGTGAAAAATATTTTATCTTGCCTGCCCTTATTTCTATCGAAGCACAGAAAGAGAATTCTGCCGACTAAGGGTTATGATCCTGAGCGTGTTCGTGGCCGGAGGCCGAAGGCCGCAGGGCCTCGGACGAACAACGCCACCTTTTCTTGATTTGTCGGTATTGTGGTTTGTCGATGTTTCGATTTGTCGGTATTTTGATTTGTCAGTGTTTTGATTTGTCGGTGTTTTGATTTGTCGGTATTTTGACTGTCGGGATTCTAAATTTCGAGATTTTGATTGTCGGCATTACGTTATACACCCATTTCAAGTACGGAAAAGTAGTACATATATAATTAGATTAAAAACGGGATACACTTAAAATATCGAAATTCAAAATGCCGACATATTAAAATACCGACAAAATTTAAATATGCAGCTAAATCAAAATACCGACAAATCAAAACACCGACCAATCAGAACACCGAAAAATCAAAATACCGACAAACCAAAATGCCGACATGTGAAAAATATTTTATCTTGCCTGCCCTTATTTCTATCGAAGCACAGAAAGAGAATTCTGCTGACTAAGGGTTATGATCCTGAGCGTGTTCGTGGCCGGAGGCCGAACCGCAGGGCCTCGAACGAACAACGCCACCTTTTCTTGATTTGTCGGTATTGTGATTTGTCGATGTTTCGATTTGTCGGTATTTTCATTTGTCTGTGTTGATTTGTCGGTGTTTTGATTTGTCGATAAAACTACAAAACTACACAATCATAGCTTGGATTATTCACAACTATTGCAGCATTAACGTCCAGGAAGACCCCTAAACACACCATTAGTGGCGTAGGGCTCCTGGAGTATAGCAATACTACACCCACCCTCAGTCATACAACCCTCCGGAAACAGCCAGCGACGGGGCTATCCGGTCGTACCCGGAAGGAAAACCACTTGATTTAGCATCCACCTGCCTCCAAGAGGGTCCTACCATCAGTGGCCACCGTCCAGGGGCGACTGACCAACCTCACGTCAGACTTCTGGGACGCCGGGCGGAAGTCCCGGAGGTTCAACCGGAATAGCTCCTCCATGAATCATGGGGGATCTCCGTGTGAACCCCCTGGACCACAACCCGAGGACCCAACTTCCGGGAGACAGTGACGTCCAACCCCACCTCCTCAAATTTTTTATTCTTCACCACTCTCTCTCTCTCTAAAACGGAAGGAGTGCGAAGAATCGCCCCACCTCCTACATCATGAAACCTCACTCCAAGTGAGAGACCCTTCTCCTTCACCACGTCCTTAATAACTTCCTTAGAGGAAGTTGCAGGTACCTTGCTCCTAACTACAACCGCCCAGGTCTCTACAGGCTTCGGTGTCACCGGTGCAATTGCCTCCAGCACCTGTGCTGCAGGCGCAGGCATCGGTGCCGACGGAGTCGGCACAGACCTACCCGGCAGCGAAAAGTGCCCCCCACAACTTCCTTTAATGGCATCAACCTGGCCACGAAGATGGGCAATCTCGGTTATTAGCGTCATCAGGAGTTCCTCATACTTAGAAGCAAACTCCAGCAGCCATTTCGCAACCTCTTTTTCAAAATGCTTTGCCCCAAAAACGAATTCACTCAGCTCCCCATTCAATATTTTTGCAGCCACAACTTGGCTGGCAACTACTTGCTCTACCCGCCCCGATTTCAAAAATGCACCTGCTTCAAAAAACACCTAACTCGAAAAATCACCTACTCTAGTAAAAACACTTGCTAAAAAATTCTGTGCGAGCACACACAACCAAACAAAACTACCTTGAAAAACCAAAAACCTACTCTAGCAAATGTGAAAATTTGTGTGTGAACACTCGTTTGTTTTCACTTGTTTTCTCTCAACGCCTGCACTTTGATTTCAGAAAAAAATATTAAAAATTAATTCTGAAAACGTCAGACAACAAAACATTATGATACCACGGCCCATGATAATTAAAACGAAATGTCCCTAACACAAAACAACAAAAAGCGTACTTACATGTATTCCTCAGCAAGAAATTGTATCTTTATGGTATATTAGATATTTTTTTAAATATTTTCGAACAAAAATGCGAGCGCACCTCTTCACACCACACCACACCACCCATTCACTTAATACCTTACCTCGACTGTGGCTCCGATATCCAGACGAATGCCGGGATACCTTACTGAACCACATCGAAGACGAGGCATTCGCATCCAACCCCAGTATAAATGAACTACCACATACAAGAAGTAGAAGCATATCCATGTATCCCAGGTAGTGCTCTAGAGGCTCGCTAAATTTGCAGTACAAACTGGCAACAACCATTCTACCGAACACCCCCCCAATAGCTACACAAACACCCAGCTGTGAAGAATCCAAAACTACACAATCTTAGCTTGTATTATTCACAACTATTGCAGCATTAACCTCCAGGAAGACCCCTAAACACACCATTAGTGGCGTAGGGCTCCTGGAGTATAGCAATACTACACCCACCCTCAGTCATACAACCCTCCGGAAACAGCCAGCGACGGGGCTATCCGGTCGTACCCGGAAGGAAAACCACTTGATTTAGCATCCACCTGCCTCCAAGAGGGTCCTACCATCAGTGGCCACCGTCCAGGGGCGACTGACCAACCTCACGTCAGACTTCTGGGACGCCGGGCGGAAGTCCCGGAGGTTCAACCGGAATAGCTCCTCCATGAATCATGGGGGATCTCCGTGTGAACCCCCTGGACCACAACCCGAGGACCCAACTTCCGGGAGACAGTGACGTCCAACCCCACCTCCTCAAATTTTTTATTCTTCACCACTCTCTCTCTCTCTAAAACGGAAGGAATGCGAAGAATCGCCCCACCTCCTACATCATGAAACCTCACTCCAAGTGAGAGACCCTTCTCCTTCACCACGTCCTTAATAACTTCCTTAGAGGAAGTTGCAGGTACCTTGCTCCTAACTACAACCGCCCAGGTCTCTACAGGCTTCGGTGTCACCGGTGCAATTGCCTCCAGCACCTGTGCTGCAGGCGCAGGCATCGGTGCCGACGGAGTCGGCACAGACCTACCCGGCAGCGAAAAGTGCCCCCCACAACTTCCTTTAATGGCATCAACCTGGCCACGAAGATGGGCAATCTCGGTTATTAGCGTCATCAGGAGTTCCTCATACTTAGAAGCAAACTCCAGCAGCCATTTCGCAACCTCTTTTTCAAAATGCTTTGCCCCAAAAACGAATTCACTCAGCTCCCCATTCAATATTTTTGCAGCCACAACTTGGCTGGCAACTACTTGCTCTACCCGCCCCGATTTCAAAAATGCACCTGCTTCAAAAAACACCTAACTCGAAAAATCACCTACTCTAGTAAAAACACTTGCTAAAAAATTCTGTGCGAGCACACACAACCAAACAAAACTACCTTGAAAAACCAAAAACCTACTCTAGCAAATGTGAAAATTTGTGTGTGAACACTCGTTTGTTTTCACTTGTTTTCTCTCAACGCCTGCACTTTGATTTCAGAAAAAAATATTAAAAATTAATTCTGAAAACGTCAGACAACAAAACATTATGATACCACGGCCCATGATAATGAAAACGAAATGTCCCTAACACAAAACAACAAAAAGCGTACTTACATGTATTCCTCAGCAAGAAATTGTATTTTTATGGTATATTAGATATTTTTTTAAATATTTTCGAACAAAAATGCGAGCGCACCTCTTCACACCACACCACACCAAGAAAGAAATGCTTGCCATAATTTGGGCACTCAACTCCTTTAGGAACTATCTATACGGTACAGCAAAAGTGGTAATACACACTGACCATCAGCCCCTTACATATGCCCTAAGTAATAAAAATAACAATTCAAAGCTAAAACGTTGGAAAGCAATACTCGAAGAGTATAACTATGAATTAAGATACAAGCCCGGAAAATCGAATGTAGTTGCAGACACTTTATCTAGACCATTTGAATTAAATTCATTATCAGTTGCTACCCACTCCGATGAAAGCTCATCTCACAATCTAATCCCATCTGTGGAAGGACCCATAAACGCCTTCAAAAATCAACTTTGGATCTCTTTAGGAGAAGAAGACAGCTATCAATTTAAAATACCATTCCCGACCTACCATAGACATCTAATTACTAAACCCAATTTTTCAATGGACAACCTAGTGGCATTATTAAAACGTTACCTAAACCCTTCAGTCATAAATGGCATAATTACCTCCGAAGAAATAATGGGAAAAATCCAAGAGGTCTACCCCTACATTTTTCCAATTATAAAATCCGCTATACCCAAACAAAAGTAGAAGACTTAATAAACGAAGACGCCCAAAACGAAGAAATTTTGAAAGAACACAAACGAGCACACAGAAATAGAGATGAAAATAAGAAACAACTCATACAAAAAGTCTACTTCCCCAAAATGAAAGCAAAAATAGAAAATATTATTAAGCAGTGCAAAGTTTGTAAGGAACATAAATATGATCGTCATCCCAACAAACCGAAATTACTCGAAACCCCAATTCCCCAATACCCCGGTGAAATAGTTCATATAGATATCTGTACTACAGAAAAACACCTGGTCTTAACGGCATTAGACAAATTTTCCAAATACGCACAAGTTAAATTAATAAAATCAAAAGCAATAGAAGACATTAGAGAACCAATACGAGAAATAATCTTTTCTTTCGGAGTACCGAAAACAATAGTCTTCGACAACGAGAAATCGCTAAACTCAGCTTCCATTCGATTCATGGTTGAAGATCAACTTGGAATTGAAATATTTAAAACACCCCCTACACAAGTACAGTCAACGGTCAAGTGGAAAGATTTCATTCCACACTATCCGAGATCATGCGTTGCCTTAAAACAGAACAAACTCATCGCTCGTTCCAAGAACTTTTAGATAGATCCACATATGAATACAACTACTCCATACACCCCGCAACAGGGAAACGACCGATAGAGACATTTTTCGGCAGACGAGTTTCAATAGACCCCGAACAATACGAAAACTCACGCAGAGAAAACATAAACATACTTAGGAAAAGACAAGCGAAGGACTTAGAAACTCATAACAAAACAAGACAACCCATAAAAACATATTCCCCTGGTGACATAATTTACGTCAGGATAGATAAACGATTAGGATCCAAACTTACCGCTAGATATAGGAAAGAAATAGTAAAGGAAGACAAATCTAGCGTGGTAATAACTGAAAAAGGACGGACAGTACATAAAAGTAACATCAAGACCTAGAAACACTAATAATCTTTAAATTCTCTTATAAACGTATAATTTTTTTTTTCAGACTTCTCGTACATTTAGTGTACGCAGACTTTAAAATTATAGACTATACGAACTCACAACTAGCAACATTTGACACAGGACTGACGAAAATTCAAACTGGAACCTATAGGATAATACACAAAGTTGATCTAGATGCATGCCAAAATGCATTAAATGAAATAAGCACCACTGTAAAATCAAAGATTACTAATGAAAACCCCCTTTTACCCATCCTAATTAATGAATTAAATCTAGCACAAACTTATCTAAATAGACTTAAACCAAAAAGATTTAAGAAGTCTATAGACACGATAGGAAAAGTATGGAAATGGATCGCGGGAAATCCCGATCATGATGACCTAGTTACACTGGAGAGCCAAATAAATAACATAGTAGACAATAACAACAATCAAGTAACAATAAATAAAATAGTTTTTGATAGGATAAATAAGATAACAGCCGTTTCAAATAAAATTTTGAAAGCCGTTCAATCTAGCGAAGACATACAGCACAATGTTGCTATAGAATTAAAATACAAACTTAGAGTTATAAAGGAAGAAATTATCAATATAGATTATGCGATTCATTGGGCTAAAGCCAGAATTGTAAATTCATATATTTTATCAAACGAAGAATTAGAATTAGTTAAATCTGTAATTTTAAAGAATAATCTTACATTAAATAATGTTGAAGAATCATTAGAACTAGCAGATGTAAAAATAGCTTCAAATAACACAATGTTATTTTACATAGTAAGCATACCATTAACAAATGAAGAAATTTGTGAATCAATTCTAATTAAACCAATAAAAAAGGAAAAATATATTAATAAAATCCCTTTCGAGGACATTGTAACTTGTAATGATAATAAAATATTTGCCATTAAACTAAAATGTAAAGAAAACAACAATATTAGAATTTGTAATCATAGGAACATTATAGACATTAGTAACACTACCTGTGTCCCACAACTACTCAGGAGCGAACCAGCAGAGTGCACATTAGTCAACAATCAGCACATCCCTTCAGTTGAAAACATCTCACCTGGAATAATTCTACTAAACCAGTACAAAGGTACAATTCAAATTGACAACCAAAAAATAACCCTTGAAGGATCATATGCAGTGCAATTCCACAATTCCACGGTTATAATCGACAACCAGAAATACTCTTTTAACGAGATACTAACCAGCAAACCCCTGCCTGCTATACTGCAATCAAATATCCCCTCTAACAAGGAATAAGATATTTAAGCTTAGAAATGTTGAAAGAACTTCACATTAATAACACCAAGCGGTTGGACGCATTGAAAACAACCCACACAGCAGCCCTAGTAACAAATTTTTCGCTAACGATCATTAGCATTATCTTCATAGCAAGTTTGATTATCAAGTTAATCATGAAAATAAATTTCAAGGCAGAACCAGAGCTATCGAGCTACAATCCGAACGCCAATGAGGCCGATACTAAAAAAGTCGCAACACCCGAAATGCCTTACTTAACAGAACCCACAAGCCCAGTTTTTTAATCCAAACAAACGAGGACGTTCGTTTTTGGCGGTGGAGGAGTTAACACCAGAAATGTTGCAAGTAAACCAATAACTGCCGACGTCAACTATCACCCAATAGGAAATATTCGAGACGTTTAGTCAGCATAAACAAACAATTAGGAACAACATCCGCCATGCGCCGCATAAGCGAAAGTAACCAGAAACCAACATCCGCCATAACGTTAACCAAAAGTGCTGACGCAGGTAGATTTAGGCAATATTAAGAATATGTTTAATTGTAAATTAGACTTAGTTGTTAAGTTGATTTCAACCAATAAAGGTCACTCTTGACTACAAAATATTAATTTGTTTGACTTTGTAATTAATAAGTCATTAACTCGCGTGCCGGAAGTCAAGTCGTTGTTACTGAAACTGAAAAAACTCTATAATTCGTATATTCTGTATGTTGCCTCTATAAGTTGTATAACTTGAAAAACTTAATAACTCGTATTTAAATTGTGGTCCCTTGCAAATACGAGTTATCGAAGTTACACTGTATAAGTATATGAGCACATGTGCGACCGCTTGGTCTTTTAGTGGCTTATTACACGCAGCAACTTTTGTTGCGGCAACTCTTGGTTTATAGGCGAGAGGGCGACGAGGAGAGGAGAATCGCGCCGAGTTTCCAGTGTTCAGCAACATGCTTTGTGTTCTTATTCGTAACAGTTCGCTGCGACGTTTTTCGGCATACGTGTTCTTTCTTTCGTAGTACATATTCGCATTTGCGTATATTTTTTTGAAAATAATATTTTGAATATATTTAAAAAATAAGTAATTTGTAAAT
Organism: Bactrocera zonata; assembly: GCA_037783105.1. Lineage (NCBI taxonomy): Eukaryota > Metazoa > Arthropoda > Insecta > Diptera > Tephritidae > Bactrocera > Bactrocera zonata. The sequence continues at coordinate 22,351 of JBAWJQ010001306.1, read as the reverse complement.
ATGTATAAAGATATATATAATATAATATAAATATTTTAGAAAATGGAGTATGACGAAAAAATCGAATTAATTAAAGATATTGTGAAATGTATGGAGAAAGCCATACAAATTGATTCAGACGATAGTGAAAAGGGTGATATGTGTGAAGGTCTGTTATATAATCTTTGTTTTAATTTTGAATTATAAATAAAATGTATTTCTTAATTGACAGAACTGATTAATATATGAGATAGAGTGGCACAAATACCTACATATATGGAAAAAGAAACGACAATGGGTTAAAGTAAAGAGTTGACAATAGGTTAAAGTAAAGTGAAAGAGAATGAGAAAAAAACTCGAACAGAGTTGCGCAACACAAGTTGCTCGTGTGAAGGTAATGGGCGACAGTAAAAGAGAATCGCCCGAGAATTATCAACAAAAGTTGCTTCATGTAATAGCGCTCTGACATGATATCGAAACTTTTAATAACCAAAGCAAATATATGTACATATGTACATGTTTTTTGTATATAAATACATATGTATGTATGTATATGACCTGTCAAACCCATATAAAATGTATATTTAGGTAATAATACTTGCAAAGATTTTATGGAATACATCATAAAATAAGTCAATTTTAAAAACACACTTGCATATGTGTTTTCATAACAAATATAGTATGTATGTATGTATGTATGTATACCGATCTATAAATTATAAGCAGAATCGTTTGTGCGTAGTAAATAAGCGAATCCGTAAACATACATACATTCTTTTACATTGGAATTAGCATTATTTTTCTCATTTAACACTAATAATGCTCAATTCTGCTATATTCGTGGTGAAACACGCTTATAATTTGTCTGTGGTGAAACTGGACCATCTCGACCGAGTTAGCAAAAAATATATTTACGTTCTTCGCGCCGTGAACCTTCTCTACGATAGACGTTCTCTGTCTATGATAGACGTTCTTTGGACACCGCTTACGCCAGGGATGGGCACATTAGCCCTCAGTGGCATTTTGCCCGTGCGGGCACGAGTGCACATTTTGAGGGCTAGGTGAGGGGATCATCGCGGGCAAACATGAAGAGGGAAGTGAGAGCAACGTTTTACCACTCCATATTTACAAATGAGAGCAACGTATTTTCCACCACCATTAACTGATCTATCACATGTACAGTGGTGTGAACAAAATAGAAACAACCATAAGGTGTTGTGAAGTTTTAAAATATGCTGTTTTCTTATTAAATAAAATTGTTTTTAGATACATAACATAACATATATATATTTTTTCCTAACAGTGATTAAAATTTCCCACTATGCAAAGGTAAATAAAAACAAATTTTAATGCGAAACTCTAAACTCTGCAAATTATGTTTACCCCTTTTTGTTCACACAACTGTACAATTCCGATATGAAGTAAACTTCCACCCTTAAAGGCTAGCCAGTCAAAAACGCTACTCCCTTCCTTCCTTTTCCTTCCTTATCGGCAAAATGTGTGCACAGTTAAAAACGTGATAAAAACGCAGAAATCAGCCATCTTTGCTTTGTTTTCATTTGAACAATGTTGCCATTGCCCAATACGCATATATAGTTTTGAGCACATCTTTGTTTTCAATTACAATTTTTTACAATATAAAATATCGAAACTGAAAACAAACTATTAAAAATAGTTTATATATTTATAAATAATAGCATTCGACTCTGATTTTGAGTTATTTTAAGAAAATTTCAAACATATTGAACAGATTGAATTATAAAAGTTGATAATTACTGCAGTATATCGATATTGGCAACCCTGCATTGTGAGAGAGCAATCAGCTGCGACGTTTGCGGCGGCAAAATCCAAATGTCGCAGATTCTCACGTCATCGTCACGTCAGAGAGAAGGGAGTAGCGTTTTTCACTGTTCAGTTGCATTGCGCGCCCATAAGATAGGTCGTGCCAGCTGACACGACCCACGATTCTGCGTTGTTCACTGGCTAGCCTATTAAATTTGTGTACAATGTCAGTATTGCCGCAAGCACTCTGCGATGAAAATCAAGTTACGGAGGAATGTAATTCATTTTTTTCGCAATTTTTCTCAACTTGTTATGCCCTTCTCTCCGTAAACTGATATTCCCCTCATCTAGCCCCCGTGCGCACTTTGCTAACTTTGCGGGCTAAAAATGTGCCCATGCCTGGCTTACGCGATTATAAATTAAAACATTAATTAAAATATTAATATTTCTTCCAAGAGTATGCAGCTCTTGCTTTATTGAATCAAAGAATATGACTAACTTAGTTTACACAAATTCTTAATCTTAAGTACGAAATTGCTAGTAAAGACAGAAAGCAAAATACAATTAAAATTCCAAAGAATTCTTATCAGCAAAATCAATAAGTGCAACGCCTCTTAAGAATGTCGATCGTAAAGACATACTTGAAGCAAAGCGGAAATGCACTTAAAATTCTTTAGAATTTTGGTTACAAATATTGTCAATGCAATTTTGACTATTTTATAAACAAATGAATAAAATTAAAGAGTTCGATACCTCTTATGCACAATTAAGTGGAAAACAATAAAAGAACTTAGTTTATTTTAATTACGTAAGTATGTTTAAGTGTACATACAGAGAACGTATATTATACCAGAGAACGTATATTTACAGAGAAGGTCCAGAGAACGTATAAAATAGAGAAGGTTCACCGCGTTGCCAAACTTACGATATTTCATTTTTTGGAGGGGTACTCTTTTCTATTAGTGGATTTCACCTCAAAATCAGGGGTACTATTTTCTATTAGTGGATTTCACCAATATTTAACAGGAGCGTCGAAAATAGCAGAATTGAGCATTTTTAGTGTTAAATGAGAACAATAATGATAATTCCAATGTTAAGGCATGTACGCTTACAGACTCCCTTTTTTACTATGCGCAAATGATGCTGCATATAATTTATAGATCGGTATACATACATACATATGTATATTTGTTATGAAAGTACATAAGTATGTACATATGTATATATTTTAAAATTGAGTTATTTTATGATGAATTCCATAAAATCTTTGTAAATGTATAATTCAATAAAATTTGTATTACTACCTAAATATGCATTTTATATACAGTGAGTTCAAAAAGTGTTCACGTAATGCACATTTTGCTTCTCTCATTGAATTTCATTCAGATATGGCAACACTTCAAGAAATATTTATTACTGTTATACTGCATCGACATTCTAGTTTTCAAAGCCTTCTACGATTGGTTTCCATGTTTATTAAAATTTGAATAAATACCGTTCAAAGGTATTAGTGCACGTGAACACTTTCTGAGCTGATGTGACGCGGTATGTAAATAGTTCCGTAATTACAAAATAGTTGTCAGCATTTTTTAATAACTTTATTGTGCGAGGGATTTTACATTCACTAAGGTTTGTAACAAAAATTAAAGTTCGAAAAATTGGTCATTTATCAAGCCTGCTCAATTTTCAGACATGACTAAAAAACTGAACTCATTTTGCGAAAAGCTGTATGTTCAGACTTGCAGGAGGGGCTTTCAGTTAGAGCGATTGCACAAAAACATAAAATATCAATTGGTGTGATCAGTAAAATAAAAAAAACAAGATCAAATTAACACACCACCCAAAAAGTTAGGCAGGCCTAAAAAGCTCACTCCTGAAACCGAAAGGACTTTACGGCGTCTTATCATGACTGATGCAGCTAAAAACGCAGTGGAGGCTAACAAAGTGTTATTCTCATCTTTAGGCACTAGAGTATGCAACAATACCATTCGAAATTCGCTGAAAAGTTCCAATTTGCGTGCAAGACCAATGATTAAAAAACCTTACATGTCAGCGAAAAACAAAGCAGCTAGGATGAAATTTGCAAAAGAACACAAAAACTAGACAAGCGAACAGTTCAAATTAGTAATTTGGTCTGACGAAACGAAAATTAATCGTATTAATTCAGATGGACGCATTTGGACATGGTATGACAAGCGATGCGGTCCCATGGATAGGAATATGCTGCGCACACTTAAATTCGGAGGTGGTTCACTTATGGTGTGGGGTTGTTTCTGTGGCGGAAAGGTGGGAAAATTGCGTCGAATTAACGGAATAATGAGGGCTACGGACTATATTAGCATTCTAGAGGATTCACTTATCCCTAGTTTTGAGATTTTTGGCTGTGAACCCGGTGATTTGTTATACATGCAAGACAATGACCCTAAACATACCGCCCGCATTACAAAATCTTGGTTGGAAAATAACGGAATTCGGGTGATGGAGTGGCCAGCTCAGTCACCCGATATGAATCCTATTGAAAATTTATGGGCGATTGTTAAAAAACGGTTAATTGCTCAAAGAGAAACACCAAAAACCATAGATGAACTTTGGGCTCAAGTTGAACGAGTTTGGAACAGCTTCTCTTCGGAAATTGTAGATAATCTAATTAACTCTATGCCGGACCGTATTAAAGCAGTCATAAAAGCCAAAGGCGGCCCCACAAGTTATTAGTTATTGAACTTTAATCGCCACTTTACCTCTAAGTTCAAATATTGTTCACATGAATTGTATTACTTTATATGTATCATAGCCACCAGAGATTATTGAATGAAGTGCTTGTTTATGTTAAAAAGTTTTTAATTAAATATACTATACTTCTCGTAAAAAAAAATTTAATTTGAATGTTTATTTTTCTAATGAGCAGCTGCAATGCACAATTTTTTATTACACGTGAACACTTTTTGAACTCACTGTAGGTTTGGTACGACATACATATGTATGTATATTTGTATACTTAAATAAATATTTGTTTTGGTCAATAATCTTTTCGATATCATGTTAAAAGACCAAGCGGTCGCACATTTGCCCATATATAATTATGTTTGCTTGTAAACAAATATAAAAGAACCATACGCATAATGTTTGTACATTTGTCAACATGCAACAAATGTATGTAAATATGTACATTCAATGCTTCACGCGAAATTTCCGTTGAAGCGGACAATCAATGGCGAAGCTCAGGTCAAAGAGTCAATGTGTCGAAAGGCTGACGCGTCACAACATTAGGGGTATTCTCTTGCTCTTGCAAAACCCTTGCACGGTGCAAGAATTGCATATATTTCCTCTTGGTGCACTTGTATATTTCGGTATAGTATTTTTGCAATCTGCAATCTTGCAAGAGCAAGAGAATACCACTATTGTGTTGTTGGTAGAAAATCCGAGCTGTGCCGAAAACACAAACGAACGATCGCCAATTGCCACAGCTTCCCTTGCCGCTGAGACAGCTTCGCAAACAAACCAGCGTAGATATGTATGCATATGTATGAGCTTGCATACATATCGACGCAGATTTTTGCGAGTCACGGAAAAATATTTTAGACAAATATTATAAATCGACAACTCCTATGTTGCCACTTTTGTCACTTCTTTCTGTGAAGAAGCATCAGAAAGATGTTCAATTTATGATTTTTAGCTTTTGCCACCGTCGCGAAAAGACGCTTGTAGGCAAAGGCCTGCTCGGGGAGATGGAATGGTGTCTACTTTTATGATTGCATGTAAGCATATAAAAATATAAGCAAAAGGCCAACATATGTCTGTAACAGCAATGCATGTTTCTGAGCATAACTTTCAATGAATGCTCAGCTCTGTTCACGCGCCACTGTTAAATATTTCTCCTTCTGAGCTAGCTGTGGTGAAACACGCTCATCGCATTTTGTTAGCTTTTGACAGTTTACACGCTTGTCCGTTGTTGGACCTTCTCTGTAAATATACGTTCTCTGATGGTATAGTACACCACATTACCCGCTCGTTTTTCATAATGCCAATTTCTGACTTCTTTCACATTTTTAATCACAATTTTTATACCTTATAATATTATAATATTATGCATTTTTTCGCAGTTATAGCCAAAATACAAATTGGTATACCATATTAACCACACTTACTCTACATATGTATATATGTATTTGTATGCATACAAATCATATGGAAACACTCAACATTTCATAAGCATGTATTGGTTAGTAAACTGTATTATTATGCGCAATAAAAAAAATATTCATTTAATCAAAAAATTTTGTTTTATTTGTTTTAATTTTCATTGTTGTTAAAAAGAGAAAAATTGCAATGCACAATTAAATGTTGCTTCAAATTTTCGAATAAAAGCGATCGTCGTTTTTCATTTAACAATGTGGTGTAAACGGAAAAAGATCTTTCAACGTCCACTGAAGTCACTGGACAGTATTTAAAATTAGCAACTTCCAACGGTGTTAAAGAATCGATGAAGTTATCATTTTCCTTCGAGTTATTGAAAATAATTCTTTTAATTTTGCATAAAGACGTGTAGCCTTCGTTTCTTTTTAGAACTGCATTTAATTTTTGCAAAAAGCGTTTATCCTCGATTTGTGTTAATGATTGATTTACAACTTCCATGACGTTAATACCTTCTTGCTTTTCAATCCCTGCACAAAGGCAAGCAAAGTTTGATTTGATAAAAATAAGTTCATTTTTCAGGTTTTTATTTTTTAATATTTCTTTAGTTCGACGAATAACGTATAAATGATCGCAATAACATTCAGCCGCATCAATCCATGTACCCCACCTATTTATACAAGGTTGTGGGAGTAGTTTTAACTCTGGAAAACAAAAAATATTATTGGTAAATATTTACTTAATTTGTTGATTGATTTCACATTCGAAATAAGTGCATTGACATCTGTAAATTCGAGTCGTACGAACTCCGCTATTCTATGCCCGCAATGGGCGAAGCATGTGCAATGCAACATCTTTGGGTACAACGTCTTCATAGCCTTCATAGTTGCTAACATGTACGCCGCATCCGTAACCGCAAATAATACTCTGTTGTACTGAATACGTTTAAAAAAGTAAAATTAGCATATTAAAGGAATATATAAAAAAAATATCTACCGTCCGGCCACAAAATATGCAGCGAATCATTAGGAATGCTGCCATCGTTTTGGCATTAGCGGCTTCTACAACGCCAGTGTTCAAAAAGTAAGACTTTTCCGCATTTTCTTTGGTGCCATCCAAAATTCCAAAAACAAAATTCGCAATCAATCTTTGCTCAACGTCAGTCGTTTCGTCAATGGATATCCAAATGTTTTTGTCACCAACTGCGGCCCGCATTTTTCTATACTTTTTCGTATAACGCAGGAACATACTTTAGGCTCAAATTTGCAACACTCGGCAGTGTCTTGTTAGTACATTTTTCAAGGAACTCTATAACAACTGGATGAGGTGCTTTTTCGGGTGTATGAATTAGCCCCCACTGAATTAACCCCCACCGGGAAAAATGACTTAAGCCCCACCAATTTTACAACAAAATTAAAAATGGCGGAAAGTGGGGCTAAAGTAATTTTCGTGGGGATAAATTCTTTTTTTTTTAGTGGGGATTCTGTCATGTAAGAACTCCCACATTTGGTGGGGCTTAATTCATTTCGATTGGTGGGGATAAAAACATTTTCGTGGGGTTTAATTCATTTTTTTTTCGTGGGGATTCTGTCATGTAAGAACACCCACGTTTGGTGGGGCTTAATTCATTTTGATTGGTGGGGATAAAAGCATTTTCGTGGGGTTTAATTCATTTTAATTCCGTGATCTTTTATAAAAATAAAACAAACAATTAGCAACGTAATACTTTTCACAGAAGAATTATGAACACCGGGGTTTTGGACCGACCAGGGATATTTTTTTTCGAGCGCTCGATTGATGTTGTTTAGTTAATCAATAACAGAAATTGGTTTTTATGTTATTTTTATAAAAATATGAAAAACTTCACAATCACTTCACTTTAACAAAAATGGCAAGGTTATGTTCGAAATTATGGCACAGCTGTTGTAAATTCGAATGGCCACTATTGATTCATGCACTGATCGTTTTCGAATTATCGATATTCTCAATATACGAGTCTGAACGAGAATTGGTAAAAATGAGAAATACATAATAGGAAAATTTATAATTAATTATTATAGCAGGAAGAAGAAGAATTTAGACACAGAAGAATTATGAACACCGGGGTTTTGGACCGACCAGGGATATTTTTTTTCGAGCGCTCGAAAAAAAATATCCCTGGTCGGTCCAAAACCCCGGTGTTCATAATTCTTCTGTGAAAAGTATTAAAATCACTAATAGTGCACATTTCGTAAAAGGAGAAACCATAATTTTGTAAATTATAAAATAATAGAAGGGAATTTTTCCTTTTACGAAAGGTTAAAATCACAGTGTACATTTCGTAAAAGGAGAAACCATAAGAGAGTGTGGCAAACAATTTTAATAAATTTAAATGCCCTTTTTGTCGTCAAGATGTTGACGAATATTTACATATTTTTATTTAATTATTTTCTTTTTCTCACATTTTCATATTTTCACTTAATTCTTTACCTTTTTTTTAAATATTACATACGTATGTATAATTGAATTTTTGTTAAAATTTTGATTTAAAAACTTGACGTTTAAAGCAAGCAAAATAAATTAAAAATGAAGTAAAGTGGGGCTAAAGTCATTTTCGTGGGGATTAATTCCTTTTTTTTTCGTGGGGATTCTGTCATGTAAGAACACCCACGTTTGGTGGGGCTTAATTCATTTCGGTTGGTGGGGATAAAATCATTTTCGTGGGGTTTAATTCATTTTTTTTTCGTGGGGATTCTGTCATGTAAGAACACCCACGTTTGGTGGGGCTTAATTCATTTCGATTGGTGGGGATAAAAGCATTTTCGTGGGGTTTAATTCATTTTTTTTTTCGTGGGGATTCCGTCATTTTTGGTGGGGAAAGATTCACTAAGAAATTGGTGGGGCTTAAGTCATTTTGCCCGGTGGGGGTTAATTCAGTGGGGGCTAATTCATACACCCGCTTTTTCCGCTCAAAAACATTTTGCAAAAGTCCATGCTGAACGTGTTGTATTTATTCTCAACACTTTCTTTCAGCAGCAATTGACTTTCGGTTTTTTCTGAGCGCCTCTCTACACACAGTTTGTGTTTGTGTGTTTCAAAATATTGTTTCACATTGAAAGTTTTACCACGAGTTATAGAGCAATTACAATAAATGCAAAACAAAGCAGATTTATCTGTTCGCAGTATGCCTTTGTACTGACTTGCCATACGCGAGCAGAATTCCGCTTTCGTTTCCTTTTCTTTAGTCATTTGAAATAATAGTACACCACTCAAAACTGGTTTCACACGCTCATAACAAGAAAAGATAAAAATGTAGTTCACAGCTGTCAGCGCGGAAAAAATAGTGGTTGAGTTGCCACATTTCTTAAACACATTCGAAGCCTCTGCGAGAGAAACATGAATGTGTTGAATCGCGTCGAATGTGTTTAAAGTTTAACAAATACTCGTATGCACAAAGTAAGCATGATCATCAAAAATAAGCTTGGAAACTCTAAATATGCAAAATAAGCAATTATGAGCACAAGCTTAAAATAGTAGGCCCTGATTATTACAAATTCAAATACAAACAAATTGTCAATCAGTTTAAAGGCAACTCACTCTCCATTAATAGTTTCCACTTAATTGTGACAGGTTGTCGGTTTGTTTCTGCAATTTTTAATCGCATAAAACTGTTTTTTAAACTTGGATTTTTATAAGACGGAGTGATGTTGTCTGAAAGAGCAATATTTATCAGGGCTGCAAACCGGTTTTGAACCGAACCGTCGTATTTTTTCCGTTAAAAGCTGTACCACGAACCGAACCATTTTTATTTTGAAAACACCGAACCGAAAACCACTAAAACCTAATGGTTCGGTTCGGTTCAAATAAAGAATTTTTCAGTCAATTTTTACTCTAAATATTTGTTAAAAGTGTAACTCTGCGCCTTGCATATTTCAAGCATTTTTATATTTATATGGCAATACTGTTGTAGTACTGACTTTTGTCACCTGTAAAATGCGCACATCACTTATTGTATTTACATACTCGCAACATTTACGTATTTGCTTTTTAATATTAATATGTTTATTTATTCAAAATGAGCAAAAAGAAAGTGCATGAAGAGTTCACTTACAATGTAAAAGAAAATAAAAGTGTGCGCAAACATTGCAACATGCAAATGGCTGGAAAACATACGGATAATTTATTAAGACATGTGAAAAGGAAGCATAGTGATGTTGTGGAACTGTTGCCGAAAAATAAAAAGAGTGAACACGTTAATAACGTCAACAGCATTTTAAAATACGTTATAGCCAAGACGCCGAAAGCACAATTTTCTTTAACAAAGGAACAATTGTTGGAAGCTTGTTTGGAGCTGGTCACACAGAATGGCAGACCACTGAAAATATTAGAAGACAGTGGCTTTCGAAAAATTATTGATTCGATTTGCAAGACAGTTGGTATTACCATTAACAGACAAAATATAAAATAAATTAAATTTCTATGTTTATTCTAATTGCAGGTTACTTTCTATTAAAGTTGATTGCGTAAGTGGATTATATCGATCTATAATAGGCATCAACGCACAATATATTGAAAATGGAGAAATACAAATTGAAACTTTGGCAATGAAGCAAATATTTGTGAAACATACCGCACTGAATCTCTGCAATACAATCACGAATGTTCTTCAATCATTTCAAATAAATATAGATCGGGTTTATTCAATAACAATCGATAATGCCGCCAACATGGTTTGCGCTGGTAAATTATTTAATAATAACTCAAAAGTGCCAAGTGATGAAAATAGCAACAAAGTTACTATCGAAGATTCAGATAGTAATAACGACATGTTCATGTAATAAATGAGTATAAAAATAATTTCAGTTTATTTTAAATGATTTACTTGGAAATGAAGGTGAAGAGGATGAAAAAGATATTGACTGTGTAAACGATGACCAAGATATGATCGAAAATGTCGATCCAAATGAACAAATGTGTGAAGACCTCGAGAATGATTTTATGAAATCTTTATCCGTTAAAGGATATTAAGGATGTGCGAAGCAAGGCCAAGGTAGTAGTCAAAAAATTAAGAACACCTACATTGCTGAATTTGCTGCGAACAAAAAAATTATGTAAGCCTAGGTTAGAATGCGTCACTCGGTGGGGATCTACTTACAATATGTTGAAGAGTTTATTGGAGGTTAAAGATTTTTGAGAGCTCTAAAGACATTAAAGAGCTATATATGACCGATGACGATTGGCAGCAAATTGAAAGCGCATGCGACATTCTTTTTCCAGCTTATAATATTTCTCTCAAACTTCAAAACAAACAACTTGTATTAGGTGACATGTTTTTTGCATGGTATTCATGCAAGCTAAAAGTGGAGCAGAAGACTGGGTGGATGAGCAAGAATTTCGCTGCAGCATTGAAAAAGCGGGGTGAATTATTGTTAAATAATTCTTACGTTTTAGCGGCTGTTTACTTAGACCTCAGATATCAGCTTTTGCTTGGCGATTCCGAAAAAGAATTGGCAAAAGTATTTATACAGCAAGTTTTCACATTGAGGGAAAATATAATTTTCCAGAAAAATGTGGACCAATCTCCCCAATCGAAAATAAGTTCCGATGATGAATCGAGCAGTTAGACAAGCGAGCATTGTCACCAGGCAAAAAAATCAAGGGCATTATAAATAGCTTTGCAAACGTAAAACGCCTTTCCAAAATATCTAATGTGTTAAAATTTTGGGAAAATCATTCTGAAACTGAATTAAAGGCTATAGCCAATATTGTCCTTGCTGCTCCTGCAACACAGGTATCAGTGGAAAGATCGTTTTCCACCCTTAAATTTATATTATCCGACTTGAGAGCAAGTATTGATAAAGATTTATTGAAAGACATTTTATTATTAAATTTAAACACATAAAAAACAATTACATATACTAAAAATATCTGATGTAAGCATTGAATTTTATTATATTTACATATATATTTTCTTATTATAAGTACCTACTATAAGCAACAAAAGAAAAATGTAAAAAGAGAATTAAAATATTACAAATAATTGATGCAAAAATTTAATTTCATTGCCTACTAAAGGACAACAATAAAAAAATTATATATAAAATATTAATACTTCCAAATATATCATTGAACCAAATGAACCGAACCGAAACCGCGGTTCAGGGAATCTAAGGAACAGGTTTCTGCACCGGTACACGTTCTTGAAAACTGGTTCGAACCACTGAACCGAACCGTTTCAATTTTCGGCGTGGTTTGCAGCCCTGATATTTATGGTAGTATTATGTCACCTAAAGCTCAGTTGACCCAGGAAAAGTTAAAATAGACAAAACGCAATGTTATGTATTGAGTAGCTGTTCACAATTCAAAGCTCTTTCAAGTATTGACTTATTGATACTATATTTTTTAATTTGATGTAATGATGACTTTTACTATATTTTGATGAAATTCACAAGGGCAAAAGGGATCAGATAATAAAATCGTTGAAACCGCGAAAGTTTTTAACTTTTAGAATCGGACTTTCACTAAAATTCAACCTATACTGAACTATATCCTAGAGCTTTTATGTATATATTAATAAATATCATGAACTACTTGAGTACCCAAGTAAATAAACATGCAAAAAGTATTTTATAAATGAGTGTAACTTACGTTTTACAATTAAATAGTCCTTGCATTTGAATATAGTCAATGACCCTGTCATTAAGCAAGTATTTCACAGACTGGTCTTGCGATATGAGACGTCGTATTAATGTTGAACTAATCTTGTTTGGTACACAATCCTTTATTAACGTAATATGTTCCTTTGATAAGAAAAAAGAGCATAAAACATTTTTGTGACCACTAATAATCGAAAACACTGTTGATACACCATACCCGATATTTCGTCAACATATCTGACTCTGAAATTAATTTTTCAGGATGGGAGCCATGACGTGAGATAACCACTAAACCATAATTGCCAACAATATCTTAAATCTTAAAAAAATAAATATAAAATGAAATTGGATATGAAATGTCTGAAATATATTTGCGCTAATGCATACATCCTTATCTGCCCATAATCCTGGCACTGCAAATGATTCTAGTAAATCAGCTCCACATAGCAATTTCAATTGCACACCATCCTGCCGCTCACGCAAACCGGGAGGCATCCAACCAGGTAGAGTACCGTTGATATAGTTATTTATATAGTTTTGATGGTACTGTAGAACGGAGATTGTGCGTGACCATTCCGATTGGGTTATTTCCCAGTCTGAGGGCTTAAAAGCAATAAAGAAAAGTTTTTTTTTATACTCTCGCAACAAAGTTGCTAAAGAGAGTATTATAGTTTTGTTCACATAACGGTTGTTTGTAAGTCCTAAAACTAAAAGAGTCAGATATAGGGTTATATATACCAAAGTGATCAGGGTGACGAGTAGAGTTGAAATCCGGATGTCTGCCTGTCCGTCCGTCCGTCCGTGCAAGCTGTAACTTGAGTAAAAATTGAGATATCGTGATGAAACTTGGTACACGTATTCCTCGGCTCCATAAGAAGGTTAAGTTCCAAGATGGGCAAAATCGGCCCACTGCCACGCCCACAAAATGGCGGAAACCAAAAACCTATAAAGTCTCATATCTAAGCCATAAATAAAGATATTAAAGTGAAATTTGGCACAAAGGATCGCATTAGGGAGGGGCATATTTGGACGTAATTTTTTTGGAAAGTGGGCGTGGCCCCGCCCCCACTAAGTTTTTTGTACATATCTCGGAAACTACTATAGCTATGTCAACCAAACTAGTTCAGTTCAAAAATGGAAGAAATCGGATAATAACCACGCCCACCTCCTATACAAAGGTTATGTTGAAAATCACTAAAAGTGCGTTAACCGGCTAACAAAAAACGTCAGAAACACTAAATTTTACGGAAGAAATAGCAGAAAGAAGCTGAACCCAGACTTTTTTCAAAAATTGAAAATGGGCGTGGCGTCGCCCACTTATGGACCAAAAACCATATCTCAGGAAGTACTCGACCGATTTCAATGAAATTCGGTATATAACATTTTTTTTAAACCTTGATGACATGTACGAAATATGGGTGAAATCGGTTCACAACCACGCCTTCTTCCAATATAACGCTATTTTGAATTCCATCTGATGCCTTCTCTGTATAATATATACATTAGGAACCAATGATGATAGCGGAATAAAACTTTACACAAATACGGAATTTGAGCTGAGGTATCCCTTGTGGAAAAATTGTCGTGATCGGACTATAACTTTTCAAGGTCTCTGATATCGAACACGAAGAACTCAGTGCCTAACCTAATCCATCCTAATTTTTCACCGAAAATATCGGTAAATCTCTCAGAATTTAATTCTAATTAATTTTACAGCAAAATAAAAAAAATATGTAAATGACGGATAATGAAATCTCGATTATCATTTTATCATGCGAGAGTATAAAATGTTCGGTGACACCCGAACTTAGCCCTTCCTTACTTGTTTTTAATAAATAAAAGCCTGTATATGTTATAACCAACTTACTTTGATCCATGCTGAGAATTGCAAAGCTAATTTCAGCATAGCAAATCGATGTGTACCAGCAACGAGTCCTTCCTTCTGGTATGAATCGTGTGTGGGTGAAACGATGCCACCAATGACATCATGTGTTCCTTGTGTTTTGAAATGATCGCGTGCTATTTCTATATTATAAAAGAAAAATATAATAAAAAATATATGCCGTATATTCGCATATTTAATCTGAAAGCGCTTAATAGTATCTCGCAATCTTACCGAACATGTGTAAGTGCATTGGCGTCGGTGGGTTGAAACAGCCACAGGCTATTAGAACTACCCGACGCACATTCGACATTCTGGTTGTTTATAATAATTCTTCTTGAAAAATTCTTGTCTTGAACAATAAAGAGAAAAATATCCAAGTATATTTTGCAATTTTTGAACACAAAATTACATACATATGTGATTATGTGAACTTTATGCGTACGGTTTTTTGAAATCTGTTTACATATACACATAATTATAGGCATATGATGTGGTCTTTTAAGATGTTATCAAAACTTCTAATGCTCAAAGCAAATAAATACATATGTATGTATATAAATATATAACTTAAAACACCCCATATTATATATGTATATAATTATATTAAATAAATATTTAAGTAATAATACAAATATGGCTTTATTCTATATTTCAACAGCTTTAACGGAATTCATCATTAAATGGGTCAAATTGCACATACATACATACTTATTGGCTAAATGAGCTTCAGTATCTTGCCCCACACAACACAAAACCAACACAGAACACCTAACCACAACAATAATCCCGCATTCAGCACACACCACACTCACCGCATTAAAATATACGTCACTAGCACGCTTCATTCACCACACTCATCTCTACACCACCTACAATCCACATCACACATAACTACATTAGCACTGCACTTTTCACCACAACCGAAAGGGAAGAAAAGAGGCGGAGAAACAAGTTCGCCACTTCTTTTTTGCGATCCGCTTGCGATAGCCGTGCGATTCCCCCGAGCTCTATTGTGCGAACATAATTTTATAAGTCCAACTCAATACATATATTCATTTCATATAAAGTGCAATACATCGGTGTACATAGCGTTGAATAAAATACGTTTTGTGATTCTCTGGCGGAATTGTGTTGCCCTTTCCTTTTTTATATAAGTTCCCAACGGTGAGTGCTAGGAAATCAATCGAAAAATACATGGTCCTTCGAGCGAGACCGCTCGTGAAACTATGCTTTTTACCGACAGCCGATAACATCGAAACGGAAACGAAAAAACCCTCGAATAAACTCGTTATAATAAATATTTTAAAATAACAAACAAAACCATCTAATGGTCAATCAACTTTACGCTCCACTTCTGCCACAACGTGGCAGCCATACCCATATCCACTTCATGCAACAAATTTACAATTAAAATAACACTCTTCCATACAGATAAACATGGATGCAGACATGCCACTCGCTCCGAAGCCAGCCATTCGCTCGACTATCCACGTGCCACGCCAAGTGGCAGCTCCAGTTACGGCAGCCCCAGTCGCGGCTGGCCCAGTCGCAGCTCCCCGAACCACCACATCAACGAGTCCTCCGGGAAACCGAGCACTGCCGTCAACGCCCATATCAGCAGCAGAGCCGCAGCGCATCAGGTGCCCAATATGCCGTCGACCACACCGGTTGATGCACTGCGTAATTTTTAAAGGTTTGTCACCACAGCAAAGGCTGCGCGTCGTTCAGGCACACGGCCACTGCCTCAATTGTCTGGCACCTACCCACACTACCCAGGAGTGTACCTCGGGAAACGTGTGCCAGATATGTATGTTGCCGCACCACACCATGTTGCACCGAACCACCAGACCCGACATCGGTCAACAATCTGGTAGCCGCCATCGTGGTGCAGTACGACAACCGCCAATAAACCGGAATGAACGATCGCGTCGACAGCCAACCACATCATCCACCCGTATCCGGCGGCAACAGAATGGGACGTCGACACGACGCCAGCAACAAACGCCCCGTCCGCGCCGCACCTCAGGCCTAAGCAACGTTGTAGCCACGCTCCAGCAGTTGCAACGACTTCTAGGCTGAAATATTCGCCTAGGGGGGCCGGGATGGCTAAATGAGCTTCAGTCTCTTGCCCCACACAACACAAAACCAACACAGAACACCTAACCACAACAATAATCCCGCATTCAGCACACTCTACACTCACCGCATTAAAATATACGTCACTAGCACGCTTCATTCACCACACTCATCTCTACACCACCTACAATCCACATCACACATAACTACATTAGCACTGCACTTTTCACCACAACCGAAAGGGAAGGAAAGGGGCGGAGAAACAAGTTCGCCACTTCTTTTTTGCGATCCGCTTGCGATAGCCGTGCGATTCTCCCGAGCTCTATTGTGCGAACATAATTTTATAAGTCCAACTCAATACATATATTCATTTCATATAAAGTTCAATACATCGGTGTACATAGCGTTGAATAAAATACGTTTTGTGATTCTCTGGCCGAATTGTGTTGCCTTTTCCTTTTTTATATAAGTTCCCAACGGTGAGTGCTAGGAAATCAATCGAAAAATACACTTATATACAAGTATCCTCTGGGTAGTCTAAAAACATCCGTTTGAAGACGAGGTAAAGTGCGAAGCCGAACATCCCCTACATAAGGTTGTGCCCTGGGTTTGGGACCCGCCACGTAAAAAATCGTACCAATGAAAAAGCAACAACAGTCTCGGATGAGAGACCCCCTTTTTGATGACGACCATGGCAAACGAAGTAAGGACTACGAATTGAGGGCATGCACCTGGAGTGTCCGGTCCCTTAATTGGGAAGGTGCCGCTGCCCTGCTGGTTGATGGCCTCGTGAAAATAAAGGCTAACATCACCGCCGTCCAAGAAATGCGATGGACGGGACAAGGACTGAGTCAAGTAGGTCCTTGTGGCATTTACTACAATGGCCATGTAAAGGAACGCAAGTTTGGTGTGGGATTCGTGGTGGGAGAGAGACTCCGTCGCCGAGTACTATAATTCACTCTGGTGAATGCACGTCTAGCACAATCCGTATTAAAGCGAGGTTCTTCAATATATCGCTGATTTGCGCTCACACCCCGACCAAAGATATTTGATTAACATTTCCTTATAATCCCTTTTCGCGCAACTAAATTCAAATCTAAGCTGGAACAACCTATCAAAATTGGACCGCCGGGGGCGTTGAAACTTTCGCCTCAATCGGCTGACAGTCCTCCTCTTCAAGGATAGCTCACGCGTCCACCATTTAATTTTAGTAACCCTACAAGACTCAAATCTACCAAAAACCCCCCAAACTACCTCATAGAGACGAGCAATTTGCTCGTCCACCCCCGACTCCTCAAACTCTCTAAGCGGTATACAAGATACCGCTTCCCTAACCGAGAGTCCATATTGGTTGCAGTCAGTACCAGTGGTACGCCATCGCTGCAATGGACTCACATAAGCCGGGGGAGGGGACCAAGGGATAACCATAATTTGAATCAAATTATGATCACTCAATCCCCACCCTCCCCTTACCTCCCACCTAACACTAAAGGCCCTACTTGCTGACTCATTTATAAACGCCACGTCAATATCACTCACACCCCTAAGCTCACCGAAAGTAAACCACTCACTGGGCTCATTCAGAACGTAGAGGCCATTAGCCACCACCCATTCACTTAATACCTTACCTCGACTGTGGCTCCGATATCCAGACGAATTCCGGGATACCTTACTGAACCACATCGAAGACGAGGCATTCGCATCCAACCCCAGGATAAATGAACTACCACATACAAGAAGTAGAAGCATATCCATGTATCCCAGGTAGTGCTCTAGAGGCTCGCTAAATTTGCAGTACAAACTAGCAACAACCATTCTACCGAACACCCCCCCAATAGCTACACAAACACCCAGCTGTGAAGAATCCAAAACTACACAATCATAGCTTGGATTATTCACAACTATTGCAGCATTAACCTCCAGGAAGACCCCTAAACACACCATTAGTGGCGTAGGGCTCCTGGAGTATAGCAATACTACACCCACCCTCAGTCATACAACCCTCCGGAAACAGCCAGCGACGGGGCTATCCGGTCGCACCCGAAAGGAAAACCACTTGATGTAGCATCCACCTGCCTCCAAGAGGGTCCTACCATCAGTTCATCAGAACAAACGAGTGTTCACACACACAAACAAGTTTTTACTTGTTTTCTCTCAACGCCTGCACTTTGATTTCAGAAAAAAATATTAAAAATTAATTCTGAAAACGTCAGACAACAAAACATTATGATACCACGGCCTATGATAATGAAAACGAAATGTCCCTAACACAAAACAACAAAAAGCGTACTTACATGTATTCCTCAGCACGAAATTGTATCTTTATAGTATATTAGATATTTTTTTAAATATTTTCGAACAAAAATGCGAGCGCACCTCTTCACACACTGAATCACAACTATAGAATGATCGTCTACATGCATTCAAAATTTATAGTATTGTAAATTACAATTTTTTGGGGTTTTGGATTTCGTGTTTTTTATTTTTATTTGGTTTTAGCTTAGCAAATTATTTTATTTTACATCTTTTATGTGTGTATTTTGTGATTTAATAGATATTTTTATACAAGGTTGCAAATAATTGATTTTGTAATCCTGAATAGTTTTCGAATTTCAAATCCCAAATACCGACGTAAAGGAAAAAAACTGAATGCTAAACGTAATTAAAAATAAAAATAATTTAATAATAAATTATATGGATAATAAAATTAAAATATATTTTTTAATTCCAAATACTGGATTGGAAGATTAAAATTATATTTGTTTTTTAATTCCAATTACCGGATTGAACGATAAAAATATTTTATTTAATTTCAAATACCGGATTGAACGATGAAAATATTTTTAATTCCAAATATGCTAATTTTCGATTGAAAATTAAAAATTCAAAAAAAAAAATTGAATTTAGATTTTTTCGCGTTAGCGCACTTTCTTTATGCAATCAAACGAATTATATTTCAACAATTTTTAATTCCGATTTTGCAACTGAAATATAAATTAAAAAAACTAATCAATGAAAATCTAATTATACCCAAAATTATTTTATAAACAATTTCGCAACCCTGCTCGCCATACATACATTACTTTGTTGAATTTAGCAAGAAAAATTAGGAATTGTGATATGCTGTACATTTGCAGATACACTATTTTATGCCTAGGAAAATAAGCGTTTTAAATTCATGAAGTGATAAAACAGCTTTCTGCTTTAATCTAATATTATAGTTTATAAGTTCCACCACACCAAACTGCATGTAACTGCAAATTATTGACAAACATCACACATACACATATTATATTAGAAGTTTCATTTCAGTTAAGCGTAAGCAAGTATAAATTATTTGAATATTTTTTCACTTTCAGCAACCATTCTCCATTTACGACATCCTTTTTACAGCCATTATTTGGTTGCAACATCATTCACATGTTTTCTAAGCGCTATCAGGAACATTACTCCAATAATTTCAGACATTCACATCATCTTTCTTTTTCTTTTTGGCCTCAGACTTCAAAAAGAAGAAAGCGAATAACACAATTAATAAAAAAATATAAGTATATTTTTTTTAATTTAAATTTTTATATTCACCTCATCCCAACTACTGCTAGCGTGCTGGATCTCCGTGGCAACTTTCGTACCCTTCTCGGACGTCACCACCTGCACAACTTGTCCTGGTCCATTACGACTTGGTAGCAACTTCTTGGCTGCGGCGATGTTCTCATTGTCACCACAACAAAACACGTTCTTGCTTAACGGCTTACGGTTATCTAAATTGAAACTATTTAGAAAATTTTTAATAGAATGGTCGCTCTGATCCATATGCACAGGCTTCACCGGCTCATCGGCATCATCTTCGTCATCAGATGGCGAATTATTGACGGATGAGCTGGGATTAGTATTAACACGATTTAAATAAAAGTTGTTATATTTTTATGGGTATGTTGTTAAACGGTTTAGTCCAATCATATACTTACTAACCGCATAAAGTTTAAAGTAGCATAAGTAAAAACAATAATAAACATTTTTTTGGTTATTACGAAAAGCTTGTGAGCATTTAAAAACTGTTATTCACAAGAAATTTTAATAAAAAATGTAATTAAATATTTTTTATGTACATACATATGTATATATTAAAGGATACATATTTGTTTACATTTGGATGCGCATAATGATTTTACAAATGCTAACGCAGATATGTATATCGCTCATTTGCTGCAAGACCGGCATAAGTCAAAAAAAAGGATTTGCCAGAAAACGCGTTAAAAGTTTTCAACTGACTCCAACCTTACACGGAAAACAGGAAACATATTCTCTTCTCAAGCGGAGCATATAAGAGGTATTCATATGAATTTTCACTCAACATGAAGTATGATATAACGAACAATTCTGCAGCATTAACTCAAAAATCACGTTTTTTGATTTATGCCGGTCTTGCAGCAAATTAGCGAAATGTACATATATACAAGTACATACATACATTTCTATGTGCTATTAAGACACACGGAAAGTAGTCATACCCTAATTTTAAAATTTTTAGAATATAAATCGGTCATAGAGTAATCCAAAATCGACTTCTATGCCTCGTCTGCACATAAAAATGCACATATGTATGAATGTATATTAGGGTGGGTCGATTCCGGAATTTTTTCGATTCGGTATTTCTAATAGTGCGGAAAAGTTGCCTTAGTACTTCCTGATTCCAATGCAACTTTTTGTTTTGAGATCGGATTGCATCTTCAACCCGAACCTCGGCCTTGAAATTTCGGAAATTCGCCTAAAATCGTGAAATTGTCTACCTAGCACCTGAAATACGCATCTCATGGCAAAATGTATAAAACAAAAGTTATTTGTCACGTCATTTGCTACCGAAATGGTATATGTGATCATGGCCGTAGGACGAACCGTTCCCGAGATACGAGCGAAAAGGCGGCGCGCCACAGCGCAAGGTCAAAATTGTTGCAGCTCTCAGCTAACCTGTATTGGTCACCCAGAACCCACCGCGTGGAGGTAGCTGCTCTTCGGGTTCCTCCCAAGCCCAACCCAACCCAACCAACCAACCATATGTCAGGCTTGTTTTAGTCTGAATCTGTGTCAAATTTATTGATAAAATCAGATTTTGTACCAAACTTTGGCACTTGTTGCATAGATTTCAGTGTAGAGCGTATAAAAAGATCACGAGATTGGGGGCCACTAACTTTAGAAGATGCCTCTGTCACCAGTTTGACGATTCTCTCGACTGCCACGGTGTGAGAGGGGAATTCACTAAATTTCCATACCTCTGCAGTGTCTCCCGACAGCCCTTTTATGAGTTCTTCGTTAGAAACTGAACAAAGAACTGGTGGAACAGTCAAGGTAATAGTCTTCCAGTTAATCATATCGTAATAAGTATTAGCTTTGAAATTCAGCTTTGGCACTTTATTACATCTAACTCTTCCATTTATGGTGTCAGACTCTGCTTCTCTGGCTGCCGAGAGCGGGTAAGTATCTCGACCTTTGAATTGCAGCATAGAGATGGCGCGACTTCTCACAATAAGGGAGCAGTTTACCTATGTCGCCAGAGAATGTATTTGGACTCTTTGAGACACCATCTATGTGTTCGAAAAGAGCACGGAATGGAAGTTCATTGAAATGTAGAAGACAAACAACCCACTGTAATGGCCTACCTATTCTTTCTTCTAGTTTCCGAATGATTCCACCTTTCCAACCTGTGTTCGTGTTGGTGCCATCAGCACCGACAACTTCTAGATGTTCCACATCAACTGAATTGTCTTGTAAATGTTGCCATATAGCTTGCGTCTCATCCTCAGCTGACCCGGAAGGAGAAGTGACGTGACCAAAGTAATGACAACCAGGTTCCGCTATAAGAGAA